>JAWQFJ010018170.1:5000-22500 GCA_034096865.1 Theodoxus fluviatilis
ACAAACTTCCACATGACCTTAGATGGACGACGAGTTAATCTCAAACAAACTTTTCCCCAAACTTGTTTTCAAAAGTTCTCGCATTGAAATCAATACAATGAAGCGAATTGGACGCCAATATACAGAGCTACCTTGTTTACGCTCTTCTTTATAATGAACACCAATTTCAGTTGACAAGCCAGATTCCTTGTTCATGGAAAAACGCTCTGTGTGTGTACTCTTCAACAACGGACGATGAACATAGAAATGATAAGGCATCTCCTTTACCTATGGTTTTAAAAGGAACCCGTACGGTAGAGAAGTCCGTTTGAAATGGAAATTTGTGAGAAAACTATTCTTCTGTTTTAAGTCAGTCTTAATACAAAGAGCTAGGAAGGAAAATTGGCGCGCGTTCAAGATAGAGACGTGATGTTACGTGATCCAAATTTGGTCGTTCAGGATGACCGTGCGCCGATCACGTTTTGCGCCACTCTCGCTCACTTATTACGGGTTTCGTGAGCGCCTGATTTGCGTGCGCCTCGCTATCGTACCGCTCCGTGGCGTCTGTATTGAACGCACACCTGTTGGAACTATTAAAGCTCTGCTCTTTGTGTAAATTCAGCCTTTTATTTCACATTCGATTCGCATTTTAGTCACTTTACTGTGAGGAATACATTCCTTCCGTTTTTAATACATACCTTATCAGATTTGGTACCGTCAACCTATTTTGTCTCTTCAACTGCTTGGAAATACCTTCGTTACGTGCCAAAGACATGAAGTAAATATCATTTTTCACGGAGATGTTGCCGAGCATCCCTCATTATCAGTTTTACCCTCTGACCCCTGTCCTCTCGTTCAGGCAGACGTGACGTCACTTGACCTGGCCCCTAGCAACAGCGGAGGCCCAGGTCATGATGACCTTGCACCGGTCATGCTGCAGCTTCTTCTGTGCAGGGTCTGCATGGCTGGCAAAGCCCATGCTCGCTGCAGACCACCTCCGAGTGATGACTCATAGGGAACCTGGACTTGAGAGATAGAGAGGCAAAAAAGCATCATGCAGAGGGGGAAGTGTTTTGAACATGCATCTCCCTGTAGGAGCTGTCTGCACCAGAACGAGGCATGCCAGATCAATAGCCCCTTTTTATTCTGGAGGAACCAACCAATCAGCGTGCAGGAAGCCCCTAGAATCCAAAGATAGCAACAGGGAGTGTGTTGAACGTGCATCTCTGCACTTCCTGCACCACTAGAAAGCATGTCCAATCAATGGCTTCTCTTCTCCACTGCATTCCGGGCCGACCTCCGGCAGGAGGCCCCTACGACCCTAAAACAGCGCAGAGGAGGAAGTGTTTCCAACTCGGTGCAGTTCCTGGGACTGAGCTAGCCGCGGCGGTCAGCAGGCAGGTTCGATCAATGGCCCCTTCTGGACAGCAGTCGTTCAGTCTGCTCGGAAGTTCCCTTTGCCCAAAGACAGCAATCCCGACGCATGGTGCTTCCAAGGGAAGGAGTTCCTACCGTCCCGGGCATCCTCCCTCAGTAATTGCCCACTCCTGAAGTAGCGGCCTGATTTTCATGGGCGCTGCGCTGGTGTGAGTGAGAGGGCATTAGGTTTGTCGAAGGAGTCCTTGTAGAGCCTCAGCTTGTCCAAGAGCTGCCTGCCTGCCGTGTGACTTGATGCGTGGCGGTTTCGATGGTTTCCGTGTTATCGGTAGCTGGGGAAGTTGTTTCTTGCTGCAAGAGCACTCGCGGTGCAGCAGGGCAGTGTATGACGTCAGCTTTTAGCATGTCTTTCTTCTTTCGCAATCGGCCTCGGTGTCCGGAGGTCAGAAGAACATGTCTGCGATTGGAACGCAGCACACCTGTCTTAGCTTCCTTCCCCTGCAGTCATTTCACTTCCATACTTTTACCACCTCCTTCATTTATCCCAAATTGTGTATTTGTTTCCCGCTTTGTTTAGGCAAACGTTTAAAATCTATCAAGTAATTCGACTATTTCGTTCTTTTTTCCTTTCTTCCCTTTTTTTCTTTTTCTTTTAACTTCAACACACACACACACACACACACACACACACACACACACACACACACACACACACACACACACACACACACACACACACTCCCCTTATCTGTAGTCGTCACTTTCCATATCGTCTACCACATAGTCATCCCATTCTTTGTTTCTGTCATCTGGGACTATTACACCAACATGCTTTGAGTAAATCTTCGTTGCTTCATTTCTTTATTCCCCCCTTTTTCCAGTCTTCCTTTTGTCAATCTTTCCTTCTATGTAGTCATCACATCGAATCTCTTCCTCCTACTACCCTTGGAAACCTATTATAACTTCAGGTATATGCGGTTGCATATGTCGATAGATCCGTCACTGCCTCATTCCACTATTTCTTTTATTTCCATCCATCCTTCCTTTTATCATTCTTCTCTTCTACGAGTATGCAGTCATCTCAGTATATCTCTTCCTCCTTCTGCCTTTCAAAACCTGTTTTCTTCGTTCCAGTCATATGTACTTACACGTGTTAAGTAGTTCATCACTGCCTCATATCTCTTTTCCCCTTTTCTTTCCATTCTTCCTTTTATCTATCTTCTCTTCTCTGTAGTTGTCGCAGTTCACCTCGCCCTCCTTTCCACCTTTCCAACACTTTCTCTCCTTCATCTCAGGCAAACACAGTTACATTTACCGAGTAATTCGTCGCGATTGCGTTTAAGGAAGTAATTTTCCAGCAGCTGCTACCCAGTGATCAATGGAAAACCGCTTTCTCGTCAGTTTTCCTCCTTTTGCCAATGAATAGGCTGTGAATGTGAGACTGCCAGCGAATCGTTCACGTTCCAATGATGAAACGTAATCTCGTCTGAGACAAACCGCCCAGGAAAAATGATACCCGTCGCTGTCCTTCCATTATGCATGGCACTTCGATCCGCTTCACACCGGGAGGCGATGAGAAGAGGTCGTCCGGTAGCTAGTTGTCTCTAGGGAATGGAAACAGCCGCAGTTTTTTACGTCTCCCTGCCAACGCTGCTTTGAAAGTGAGTCTGCGTGTGCTGGGAGCGAAGCGACATACATTATTTGAGAGACTCGTTTCCCCTTCATTTCGCTCCTGAGTTTAGTGTGTTGACGTGATTGTGTTCTTTGTTTGTTGTGGAAGTATGATGTAGTCCACTACATTATCTTTAGATATTCATCAAACGGCAGATGCAGTAATGAAAGTGCGAAGGTGTTGTCTATTGTTGTGATTTACTTGCGGTGTTGTTAACGCTGTCAAGCTACTGCTGTAGCTGTCGAAATGAAATCAAGCTGAATTTTACAAACCGTCAAGATTTTCACGTAGATTGATATTTACCGACAGTGAGATGTCTGAAAGTGCAAAATGAAGGCCCCACAAGACGCAGACCGAAACCGCGAATGACGGAAATGTAACAGTGCACCAAGGTATCTCTCTGAACTATGACATCTTCATTTCCTTCATTTACTTTGCTTATTCAGTTTGTTGCCCCTGATTTCACGTGTGTCATCAACTGTTGGACGCAACACACCGCTCCGAAAAGTATCACTACTTTGTCTCTTGTGATGCTAATTTATGTAGATTTTCATCGCATCGATGAACTGAGTACCGCGGCCTCCATCGCCGATGGCAAATCATTAATTCGGCAGGACTCTCAGCGGCTGTAGCCAAGTCGTCAGTTCTCAATCGACAGCAGACGCTCTGCTAATAAAACCCAACTTCCAGTGCACCTTGATCTGACTTCTCAACATGGTGGGTCCTGGAGCGAAGCTTACCGCCTGGCGTTGAGTTGACCTGCCACTAATTCGCTGCACATCCACAACTGACCAGTCGGGGATTGATCGAGGTCGCAGATCCGAGGTTGAAATCAATAGAACCCTTCTGTCGGGACTAGGGGGGGTGGGGGTTGGGGGCCGAATCAATGGGCAGTTCCCCGGCCACCTTGCTCTGCTTTCCAGGCACTAGCGCCGCGTCCAGGCAGATTGGCTTTCTCCCACCCTCCCCTGCCTGAGCCTAAATTCTCCTGGGGTTGTCATAGCAACCGAGAAGCTCTCCTTTCCCCCATGACGTCATGACCATGCCTCCTGGTCTGTGTTTGCCAGCGGACGGTCACAAGACGGTTCGCTGTTCGGCAAAGCTCTGTTATTTAGAAATCAAATATTTGCGTTCAGAGATCGATTTTTCTTTTACCTCTGGCGATGTCGCTGTGCTAACAGCTGTGATGAAGGCTGTCGGCATAGTATGGTGTGATAGACCAGTAGCACCTGTTCTGCCGTGGATATCGTTACGAACATTGCTTCTGGACAATAGAGGTGTTAATGGTGTTCTTTCACGAAGGTTGTAGATAGAAATAGCTCCTTGTATGCCATGTCATCTCTCTGGTACGTTTGTTTGTGTTTTCAAACACACCATTTGTGATTGTAAAAAGAAGTGCTTTGATACTGAAGTTTTCCTTTTGTGTGAAGGATCAAAGTCTCAGGTGTTTCGGTTCTTCTAAATTGCTGCTACATAAAGTCTCAAAATAGTTGACAGGCACTTTTTACGGCTGTATATTTTTTAGTCAGTCAGAGCTGAATGTTAGGGATCTAAGCACAGATACGATGTCCTAACCTCAACGCAGAATGCTTATTGTTGTGGGCACACACAGCAGCAATCTCTCTCTCTATCTCTCTTCTCTCTCTCTCTCTCTCTCTCTCTCTCTCTCTCGCTCGCTCGCTCACTCTCTCGCTGTCGCACTCGCTCTGTCACTCTCGCTCTCTCTCTCTCTCTCTCTCTCTCTCTCTCTCTCTCTCTTTCTTTCTTTCTCTCTTTTTCTCTTTCTCTCTCTTTTTTCTCTTTCTCTCTCTTTTTTCTCTTTCTCTCTCTTTTTTTCTCTTTCTCTCTCTTTTTTTCTCTTTCTCTCTCTTTCTCGCTCTCTCTTTCTCTCTCTCTCTCTCTCTCTCTCTCTCTCTCTCTCTCTCTCATCTGGTCCGGTACGCTGTTTGTACATTGTTACAACTGTGTGCACTTGTGCGTCCATGGAGATCCCGAGCTCCTGTCATTGTAAAAACCAAAACCAGAATCTGCCAATTTTTCGCACTACATTTCTTGGAAGATGGTAGTAAATCGAGACCGTCCGCCTTGGATTTCTGTACCTGACTATCGTTTGAGCGCCATACTGGAACTGTCACATGCAGGGGCTGCTTTCTCAAAGACATGCAATTGCTTCCCAAACTTCTCTCCTTTATCCCTACGGCAAGACGCCCGCAGTCTCCTATGGCAGCCGTCTCGACTCAACAATTGCGACAGTCCTGCTGCTTAAAGGATGCAGGGAGGCAAATAGGGATATCAAGTGTTTGAATTCGTTCCGTATTCTTCTTCACCACGCGGCTCCCTATAATCTGGGAGGCTTTGGTCTCGTGGAGTTCTCTCCCTTTTGTATGCCGCCAGACTTCGTTCCATGGACTCTGGTGGAGAACGAGTTGACCAGGTTCCCTGTTGGGGGAGCAGGCGCATCCTTCACCTTGCAGTGGCGAGACAGGAACATTGCCGCTAGCCGAAGGGGAATTGCTCCCATCACCCCCAATGAGGAGGCAGGGGAGGTAATTAGACTTCCAGCCGGGTTCGCCTCCCTTGGGAGCGAGTAGGACACACCTGCGAGACGGCAATCTGGTGGAAGGGTCCTGACGGAGCATTAGGAGGAACTGAAGACATGGGCGAGTTGATGCCTGTGTAGAGGCCTTTATGCTGCTAGATGCCGGCAGCCAGGTTACAAGAGGAGAATTAACTTCATCTGATTTATCGCGTGGGTGCACGACGCTTATATGCTTCTGTTGAGAGCAGAGCCAAGATTAGGGGCTGTTACTTCGTAAAAGGAGCACAGATCCACAGGGTTTTATGTATTTAGTCTTGCGTACTTTTGCTTTACTCTCTTTGCTTTGTCGCGTTTGAAGTGTAAAGAAAGAAAAGAAAAATGTTTTTTAATCATAAAAAGATGTACAAGTGTGGTGATGTATGTATTCTTGCGAGTTAAAAAGAGCCACTGCGCAATGTATGTGAGTACTGGCGGAGAATACGAACAATTGTTAGTGCTGAGAGATAGAGAGAGAGAGAGAGACAGACAGACAGACAGACAGAAAGAGAGAGACAGAGAGAGACAGAGAGAGACAGAGAGAGACAGTTAGAGAGAGAAAGAGACAGAGACACAGAGAGAGAGAGAGAGGGAGAGGGAGAGAGAGAGAGAGAGAGAGGGGGGGGGGGAGAGAGAGAGAGAGAGAGAGAGAGAGGGGGGGGGGGAGGGAGGGAGAGAGAGAGAGAGAGAGAGAGAGAGAGAGAGAGAGAGAGAGAGAGACAAAGGGAGAGAGAGAGAGAGATAGAGAGAGAGAGAGTCGTTTGTAAATAGTATCTAGTAGATGTTGTCGCAACCTTTCACTGCATATGCCTGGAAACATTTTCATCATCTCCAAATAGCGCAAAGCGGTGAGCTATTGCTCATATCCTGAGTTGGTACTGTATAGAAACCACATCTTACGACATCCTCCTCGCTCTGATAATTTTATCTCTTACCAATCATATCACCCGATTCCATGCGGCATCCATTGGGACGCACTGCTCACACATTATCTCAGCAAAAATCGAATCAATTCTTGGAGATAACGCGATGAGAGTAAAGTATGAAAAGAGCGTTCATTATCTTCACATGGACAGCACCCACACAGAAGACACGGACGCCAGAGTTTCTAACCAAATAACCACGTTGTGGGTTGAGCCTTGTCCGCTTCGCACCAACACCAATCCCCTTGTGCTTCAAGGGAAAATGATCGTCAAACTCCCTCCATTGTCTCGTTGCTACAGACGCCTCATCTCGCTCGTCTGAAATCCATTAGGTCCTTGTCCACTGGACGCCCGCTTGAGCGTAATAGCTCGTGGTTCACAGCTTCCAGTCCAACGGGCCTTGTTACCATAGCAACGCAACGGCTGGGATTAAACTGGGCGTGAAATAGAAGGGTGGACTCCTGGGGAAAGGAAGAAAATGACAGGCATGAGAAGCGAGACGAGTCAACCGTTTGTTACCAGCAAGAAATCTCCAGGGCCTATGATCGAATTTTGGTTTATGAGTCGGAAACCTGATATGACCTCTCTTCGTTTAGGAGCGAAAGGGGAAAGAACTAAGTCAACAAGTCCGGTAATTTGGAGGCGAGTGTAGCGGAGGATTTGACTCTCGTAATCAGAAGCCGTACAGTTCCCCCAACGAAAACACGGAGGCAAAAGTAGGTAACGGAAATGTGGCATAAAATTTTGTTTTGTTCTTTTCCTTGCAAGTTAAAGGTTTTTCAACGGAATAAAACGATCACTTTTCTCTCATTTTGTGCTGAGTAGCACAGGACCTAGTATCTACGCGTGCATTGTGCAAGTCATGTTTTGAGATCATATTGAACAACACATTGGAGCGGTAGGGATGAAATGTGTTACTGCGTCTTACTTTTCCTTCAGTCGATGAACAAGCCCTGAAGTGATCTACTAATGACGTCTTGCTGACATGTCCGCTTTCTTGAATCGTGGAGAAGGTTACTGTCGGAAAGACGTACCATACTATTAAGCCACGTTACTGAAATCTTTACTCATTCTGTGAACCCGAGTCAGTAGTGACTCTGGCATAGTTAACAATGAATGCGTTATACACGACCCTTCGCATTACAGCATTGTGCCAAAAATAGTTTGCTTCGGATACTATTTTTTAATAAACGCTTGTTTATTGCCTCAACAAGCTTAAGTTGTGAGTTTTGTGCGAAATAGTCTTCGAACTACTTTAACGGCGTATGTCAGGGAGCAGAAGGCTATCCTACAAGCCTCTCCTGTGACCTCCTCATGCATGTTCCGGACGGAATTCTTCCATCACGTGATATGAACTGTGCTAGAGACTCTTTCCCTGGCAGGCGAAGTCTCTAGTGGACTAGAATGGGACGAGTAGCGCATCTAGACAGTGCGTGCAGTCTCGCACAAAGTATATCTACTTTGACTTCTTGGTCAGGGGCTCTTAAGAAAACGAAAATGCGAAAGATCACTTGGGAAAAAAAGTGAAAAGAAGCACATTAAAGTTTAAGATTTTTTCTCTTGAGAGTGCTAATGCGCTGCAGTAAAATTGGTTTTGCTGCTTGTCTCGCTTTTACAAGACTGACTTACATTCATAAGCCAAAATGCACGTTTAAACCGCCTGTTAAACAGCGGATGTTAGCGTATCGTTACTCAATGAAACACGGTCACGTCAAAGTGACGGTGGTTAAAGAGACTGTGTTTACATTTTCAGAGAAAAGTAGAATTCACGAGGCAGCATTTATTCTCATAAAGATTATTGCTTTTAAAACTTAATGATAGTTATATGATCTTTAATCAAAATCACTTTCAACAATGCTTTGAGTTTGTATGAATTTTTTGCCTCCCAAAATGTCATGAATTAGAGCATAATTGCGAAAATGTCACCTTTAAAAAAATATACCTCATGTTTCATATTATCACAGTCCGTCGCCCGATCCAAAACTATGCATTTGTAATTTTTAAAAATCGAATATTTATTCAACTAGACATCGCTCCATCCATTCATTCCTAACATTCATTCGAATTCACTCTCGCCTCCTCTCCTGGGTATGATGTATGAGTTCGCAGTAGTGAGCCTCTCTCATAATTCCATCAACTTCCCACCATCCTTCTGTCTGCCTTATAGATCCCAGCTGATTAATAACCCACTCTCAGAGTTACCGGCCTTTTCATCGGAACTCTTTGGTGGTGGAGGTTGCCAGACTCGGCGCCGCCCAACTTCCGGTGCCTTAGACATGGCGGACAAGATGGCTTCGTTAGGAAGGGGCTGGGCAAACAGAACCCCACCAGAGGCTTCCGACCTCCCCAAGACCGGAGACCCAGGATGTTCTGGATGTGCGTACGTGTGTTTGTGAAGAGGGAAGAGTGGTGTCGAATCTCGCCAAGCTTGTGTCTTATCACTCGGGTGTCTCCTGCAGAGTGGGAGGCGTCAGCCAGCTGGAGAGGACCCCTGAAAACCTCTGCGTCGTCCTCCGTGGTTGAGGGCTCTTCACGTTCCACAACCAGCCGTTTATGGCGCGACGCTCACCGCTTCATTCGTCTTACTCAGGGTGTAGGTTATCTCTCAGACGTCCGCGCTCTGTCGAGAATGAAGCTTCCACCAGCGGACAAAGAGAGCTGGAGTGTGTTCTCGAAGGGTTTTCAGCTTTCTGCCTGGACCTTTTCGTGTTCTGCGGAGATGTTTGCAGAAGCACCACTTCAGCCCACCTTCAGTCTCCCCACCACCCCACCTCCAACCCCTCCCTCACTTTATTGCCGCTCAACCGTCTCCCCGGCCTCAGAGTCACGTGCGAGAGGAATCTACCCAGGATATCTACAAGGCAACTTTTGATCCTTCCGAGCTCCAAAAGGTCATGGCTCTTCGAGGACGGGGGCAGTAGTGATGACCAGAGATAGGAGGAACGAGGTTGATTTAATAGATTTGACAGGAAGAGCAGTGGAAAGCAGTTTGTTCTCTTCGTTTGTTTCAACAATGGCTTCTGTTGTGGGTTTTAACTCTGAAAATAAGCCTTCTCATGGAAGCCGAGCGTGCCATGAAGTACCCCAGTTGGAATAGACAAAGTGTTCTGGGTTAAAAATAAACTGCGCTTCTCATTTGAAAAGAGAACATAATTTCAGTCCGTAGTTGATATGTCGTAGGGAAAATGGACAGTGTTAGATTTTTCATGTTTAACTGATTGTTGAGCTATATAACTAAATGCCCACCCCTTTCTCTCTATCTCTCTCTCTCTCTCTCTCTCTCTCTCTCTCTCTCTCTCTCTCTCTCTCTCTCTCTCTCTCTCTTTCCCTCTCGCACTTCTAGATTTTTAACAGAAAAGCGAGTGACATTCTTTCCGATCCGCTTCTCTCAACCAGACAAACTCAGAAATGCAAAAAGACAAGCAGAGAGACGGATAGAGTCGATCAAGGGACGAGAAGGCAGGCATGCGGATACACTCTTCTAACACCAGCTGGTAATTTGGCAGGCTGAGATGTCAACAGAATGACAGATCGACGGCAGACGTGCAGACAAACGGTCTGGTAGATACCAACAGAGACGAAGAAAATTTGCCGCAAAAAATGCATAAAATGGATAAAAAGAGTCATCCAGGGGAAACAGTTTTGTCTTTATCCCTGCAACCCTCGCCCTCGATCTCATAAATCCATCTGCGAAGAAGGAGTGTCTGGCTGTCTGGAGGTCTGTGATGTTCATGATAAATAGCCTGTTCCGTTTACTCCGCTTGTGTAAACCTCGCCTGCACACCGGGCGTAAGTGGCAGGGATCTGTGTATCGAATCGCAAACTGTTTCTCATAGTCAGCTGGGAATGGAGATATTTTGCTGTTTAGGAGAATGCCTTTGCGGAGCGAAATTCCTGCCAAGTAACGTAACCCTCATTCTCAGAACCAAGGGTTCTTCTCTGAATCGAGCAGTGTCCCGATTTGCAGAAAGGGTAATATTTGTAGCTCTCGTGGCTCTAGTAAAGCACAGGTGGCTACACGAAATATTCCCAGACAAAAACCCGTTCCCAGGTTGTCTATTTAATTTTTTTTAAAGATGAGTAAGAACATAAGAGAGGAAGACAAACATCCATCGGCAGTGGTAGCAGCATTGAGATACGTGTAGGCCAAGTGAGAAATAACGAAGGAAAAAGAGGAAGTAAATAAAGTTTGGGAGAAGAGCAGGGGCAGAAGAAGCGGGAGTAAGAAGAGTACGAGGAGGGGCAGAGAGGTCAACAGCTCAAAGAGAGAAAGATTGGGATTCATACTAATAATGATGTATTTTCTTCGAATACACAATAATTTGTTCTGGGGATTTTTCCAAGGTTCCACGGGAAAGAGAAGCTGGTAGAAAATGAGGTAAAACAGATATGAAAAAAACGGAAACAAGAAAATACAGGTGCAAAGCTATAATAAGAAAAGAGAAGTGCAGGGTGATGAAGAATAAGGCAGATTTTTTTTTACAAAGCACAACATAAAACAGTCTTAAATGAGCAAAAATATACAGAGAAAGGAAAGAAAAAAGACAAACAAATAGAACGACTAATAACGTAAGGGGAACAAACCTGAACTACCAGGCCACACTTCTACTGTCCGATGACGGATATAAACCTCTCTACGAGACAGCCCTGATATCCGCCCGAGGGGAAACCGGAGCCACCCTATCAATACAGGGGATCATCCCTCATGTCCTTAGCGTCACACAGTCCTATCCGTTAGGCGCAGTAATGAACGTGATAGGCTGTCCTCGGGCTCTATACAGGGACGGACGCATCCAAGTCGGCCATGATGAAGACTGAGTAGAAAATGGCAGGGCCAGCGGTAAATAGCGGGAAGCGCCCTGATTGGCTATTTCGCCCAAACGAGGTCGCCCCTGTTGAGTACCCGGATGAGGCTGCCCGCGGGGTGCGGATGAGCGCTGAAGGATATGGAAATATAGATATATATATGGGTACTGATAGTTTCTCATTGAGATGTTTCATGTCAATGTGGAAAAGGCGGTGAATGAAAGATGCTGCAGAAAATGTTGACAACGCTATATAGCGAAGCATGACATAACATCATCGAGATGTTCTGGCTGGACAATAGCGCGCGGGGAAGGAAATGATCAACTGGTTCTGGTTGATGTATTTCGTTTGAATTATATTTCATACACTCCAAGGAATAACATATTCCAGTCGTCACATTGTTTACACATCTATAATGATTTATATCCATGTGTGTGTGTTAGCTCCAAATTAACGTTTAAAAAAATTCAGAACGGAGAGCTGGAAAAGCGTCAGTCAATTTAAAAAGCGTATCTGGAGCACGAGAAAAACTTTTCAACTGCCGTAAAAACGACGGCAAATAGAACTATTCGAAATCAAACGAGCTTCGTTCAGAGACGCTCTGCTTCAACCTCCTTCAATCTCTCGTTTCGCATGTCATTACTGCCGACATCTGCAGCCTGAAGATGTCATTATCTCGAGAATCCCATCACTTCGATCACGGCGCTTTTACCTTAGCTACGAGGAGAGGTCGCCACTCGTTGCCATGGGTTCCGAAAAACCAAGGGCGGGTAACTGTTCCTTGTCATGGGATCGTGCGCACGCATGCGATCGCGCAATGCGCCTGAGTCACGGCAAGGGGTTATGATGAGGTTGCAGCCCCTGAAGTGAAAAAAGAGCCCCCGAGCGTGGGTGATGTCAGATGCCATTTTAAGAGTGACGGGCGAGACGGAAATTATTGGAGGGCGAAATGCAGGCGAGTGAATGAAAGCAGGACAAACACCCTTCGCTGTGTGCGGTTTTTGAGATGACCCCTGGCTTTGAGCTGCGTTTGCATGTGCATGGTGATTGTGTTAGAAGGTGCTCGAGGAGATGGCGTTGTGCTGTCGAAGAATGGTGGTTGCTGTTGTAAATTGAAAGCCTTTAAATGATTATTAAGAATACTTTCCTCACCTTCATACTTCAGTGCGCTGGGCTCTGCGATTGACCGACTGACTCACTAACTAGCTGACTGACTAAGTGACTTACTGACTGATTAACTGACTAATTGGCTGAGTAAGTGGCTGACTAACTGGCTCACTCTCTCTCTCTCTCTCTCTCTCTCTCTCTCTCTCTCTCTCTCTCTCTCTCTCTCTCTCATACACATGCGCGCGCACTTCACCCCACCCATCCACTTATCCATGCAAACGTACACAGGGGCGTTTCCTCCTCCTCCTCCTCCTCCTCCTCCTCCTCCTCCTCCTCCTCCTCCTCCTCCTCCTCCTCCTCCTCCTCCTCCTCCTCCTCCTTCCTTCTTCTTCTTCTTCTTCTTCTTCTTCTTCTTCTTCTTCTTCTTCTTCTTCTTCTTCTTCTTCTTCTTCTTCTTCTTCTTTTTCTGTTGTTGCTGCTGCTGCTTCTGCATCTATCTGTTCCTTCAATATTCTTTGTTTTATTTAGTCTGTATCCCGAAACGTTTCCTGTATGAGATGAATAGAGCAGCACATTGAATGTAATGACATCATTTGCCATGAATCGAAATGGAGGAGAAAAACTGCAGAGATTACTAATAGGTGGGAAGGTATTCACACCAGTGCGCCAGAACTTGCAAAGCAAGCCTTTCGAGCATGTTCGTGTTGATCTTCCTCACTCAGTCCATGGTAACTTGATCCCCTGCTAGTATTCACCGACTTGTTCTAGCGCCGGGTCTACCTCGCTCAGTCGATGGGCTTAGGTGGGAACATGGAACGAACGTGGAGATCAGAGAACACAAAAGACTCTCAGATGGCGAGCGTCTGAGAGGCCAACCTCCTCTCACAAGTATGATGAACACCTACGTGCCAAGAATGAGAGTCTGAAGATCTTGAAGCGATGGAGAAGACGGGAAAAGAACGAGCGGGATGTCGCAGCTCAATGGAAAAACCTGATAGACCTGCAGCGGGCAGTGTGAAAGCCTGGAGGACTTGGAGAGCTCTGTTGGTTGACCGTCCCTCTCCTCGTGAAGGTTCTTGAGCCTGATTAGCTCTGGTCCTGGTGGACTCTTTTAGGAGGCAGACACTTCCTGGCTGTCATCTGCGCCTCCTCGTGCTGACTCGAGCCGAACAGATGTTGAGCGTTCTCATTGTGGCGATGTCCTTTTCCTCAGCACGGCGACCGCCAGACTTTGCTCTTCAATAATGTGTCCACTTCTTCCCGTCTTCTCGTCCTGACCCTTCACCCTATTCCATCCAGCCCCCTTTTGAACGAGGTCTGAACTTACAGCGTGAGTTTTCTCTTCGCCTTCATCAAGTGTGAAAAGAGTTAAATGTCAGATTTGCTCTTGTTACGTTGCCTGTAGGTTTTCTATTCCAAACCCGAAGCTGTCATGCTTTGCAGATGAATGCGTGACAGTATGCATAGATTCAGGTTTGATGACTTGAAAGGTACAATCCCTTTCTTGTCACTTATGAACAATATGCATTTAATAGTTATTAAATATTTCCAGTCTGTCTTGAAATTCAATTCTTATCTCACGTCATGACATAGAGCAATACTGATATTTAAATCAAGCTGCTACTAATTTGATTTAAGATCTTTTGACATTTCTCTCGGTTCCCGGTCGTCAAGGCAAAGAATACAGCGATAACCCATTTAAACTTGTATAACTGTTCACGCATTTATGATGCTTAAGAAAACTAACTACGTGTTGCTACATCTTTTTTACGCCCTGGTCGGAGCTATAAAGAGTCTCCAAGCTAGCATCTGCCCTTCATGCGCTCTGCAACGGACTAACTTGGGAGGTGGCTGCAGTTTCTCTTTTCTTATCAGCTGTGATCCGCATTTTCAATCCACCCCTATCGGCGCCCTTTGTCCGTTGCTAAGTAGAAAGTCTTGTATCAACCGGGGTGACTTTTCCTTGTCTTCTGTCGTCATGGCTGCTACAAGGCAGCTGAAGACCACGGTGACTTATGGAGCTTTTCTACTTGGCCCAAAGCCATCAACAGCCACATTGCAGACATTCCCTTTAGCCATCGGGCGACGCTGGAATGGTTGCCATGGTAACGCCTATATTACTCGAGAAAGCCTTTGGGGTCAATCAATCTAAGGGCCGAGAAATGCTGGGGTTTCGCAAAAAACGAAATTCATTCCAAAACGGTCCCCGAAAAACACTTGGCTGCGAAAAAAGTCATTGGTTGATCGCTTTTGAACTAAATGGATTTTTTTTGTCCTTTCAAAAGGTCGAACGCGTTGGTGTAATTGTCGGCTTTGAAAAGGCTCTTCTGCCATTATTTGATTCTGCAATGAAAGTAATCGACGTAACCAAAAAGAGGCGCCTTCCTTCCACACCCTAATGCCAAAGTCCCTTTTTTGTCAGAAGAGTTCCAAAGATCCAGGAGCGATAATCTCGAAAGCCATGGGTATCGTGGTTGCTTTCTTCACGTTTCGCCGTTTTCTTTACGCAAGGAGATAGACTTTTTCTCAGCTTTTTTGGTGAAGTTCTTTTTTTCACTGCAACCTTCCTCTGGGAAATTCTGAGTTCCTATGTAACAACTAACTGTCGCAGATACAATGTGGTGTAAGTAATATATCACTGTATGGTACATTCAGTAATGTGAAACGCGCATTTTTCTGCAGAAAGACGCCAAACACTACCAATTTCACCCACTGGAAAGATTGTCTAACAGCGTAACAGTCGAGGCATTTCTTCCCCAGATCACTCCGTCTAGGAAACGGCGGGCAGTCGCTTTGTTACTGCAGGCAAATAGCGACACATTTTCGCGCCACAAATACCAACGCTAGTGGGCCTTTAACATTCGCCTTTAAGGCCAAGCTCCAGATTGCGCTGGATGCTCATTTACGGAATGGGGCAACGAGGCTTATTGAGGGACAGGCTGTTTTCTTTGGAGAAGCTTTGGCCTCTTGAACGCCACCAGGGGCAGTGAAAGTGATCAGATCCGGGGCCTGAAAGACCCCCAGGAGACGGGAGGTCACTTCCGTCTGGGAGGCTCGAGCCATGCGTACCCTGGGGTGCGGCAAGCTAATGACGTAGCAGACAGTGTTGGTAACGTTAAAGGTACTATATGCCACATGTGCTGTACAAAGGAGAGAGAAAAAAGAGTCGGCATATGACGCCTACTGGGAGGATTTTGTTTGTGACGTCTTATGCCTTTTTTGTGTGGCAAGAATGTACATGTGTAGTCAGTTTGAGGGTACTTACTACGGTCCAGCAGACGCACTAAGCTCAAGAGAAAATGGAGACAAGACAGGCAGGCGGTGCAAGACTCTTGTTGGGTGGATATCAGTTGTGATATCTTTTGTTCTCTTTTTAGGGGGCAAGCAATGTTGATCACGTCAAGGTTAGATATGTCTAAATAATATGCATTTTCACAGAAAAGTTGCACAAGAAGCTTTGATGGAGATTGCTCGTGTTGGCTTCTCCGCGCATGGAAAACTGTGCAGAGCATTTAAACTACATGTTTTGACTCTCTTAACAACACCTTATTTATCTGAATGACGCACTGGGAATATTAACTATGTTGCCTGTGCACCGGAGTTTCAGAAAATGTATTTCAGATGGCGTATGGTTGGCCTTTAAGTGATTAAATGTTTCCCCAAAATTTCTTTAACACATTTCAGCACTAAAATGCTCTTTATAATAATAAGACAGTTCTAAAAAGTGGGAAGGAAGGAAAATGACGATCGAATTGATAGCTTACTCTAACGCGACCATATGCAACAAATACCTGCATTGTGGACCGATGCAAAGACCAAACGAGTCCATTCCTTTATATATCTTTATCAAGGAGCACTTTTCCTCTCTCCACTACAAAGATTTCACACGAGGATTTAACAACGTTCGTTAAAGATAAGACATGGTCTTGGACCTGTCAAGTCAGATCTCATCACCCTGTACATTTGTACACACTTTACCTCTAACCATATTGGTTTTCCACATAGAACCCTACTTCGAAAATCAACCTGTCCCATCGCTCGTTGCCACTTGCTCTGGGGCAATACTATCTTGCAGAGAGGAGAAAAAAGATACGCTGATGAGATGGGGAAAAGAGACGACGAGATCAAAGACAGGAAGGTTATCCTTTTGAAATCCGCTCTATCCTACGGGAGCGGCTGAAGGCGCTAGGCAGACTTTCTCGGAGCAGATAGGAATCTCTCCCCATGCACGAGACGGCAGGGAGTGCGGAAACTACAGAGGGAGAGCAGAGTTAAATAGCAATGGTCAATCAATACGAAGTCGCAGGCGCTGCGGCTCTGCACTGTGCAACCCTGCGCCGGAGGAGAGCACGGAGTGAGGGCTGCTGACAAGTTAATGGACCCCTTGTGATGCGCCCTTTGTCTGAGTCCACACGGCGCTGTGGCAAGAACCTCGTGTCATTAGGGACGTTTCCTCCCTCCCCTTTGAAGATGTGGCGGTTTTGTGGGATTTGCGAGTGTGCGATTGTGTGTACGTTTCTGTTTGATTTTTTAATGTGTGTGCATTTCCCTGAACCGAATTATTCGGACTTATACAGCTTTTCTAAATGTAACCCCTTTAAGCTTCTTCTTCCTCTTTTTTTCATTCTACTGTCGTTTTGTTGCGTGCCTGTAACGTGCGCGCACATACACACACGCGCGCGCACCACACAGGCGCGCTCTCTCCCTCCTTTTCCATCTTTCTACGTCTCTCTGTCTCTGTCTCTCTGTCTCTGTCTCTCTCTTTCTGTCTGCCTCTCTCTCTCTCTGTCTGCCTCTCTCTCTCCCCCTCTCTGTCTGCCTCTCTCTCTCTCTCTCTCTCTCTCTCTCTCTCTCTCTCTCTCTCTCTCTCTCTCTCTCTCTCCCTCGTTTTTGTATGTAATATTAATTTTTGTTTACTGTCTACTTATCTTTCGTGGTCATACCATTTTGTGTCTCGTCCATCTTTTCACGCTCCATTTTATACTTCCGTTCATATCTGTCAACTTGCTTTCTTCACGTTTCACTTTCTCTACTTTATTGCTTTTTCTATATGCTTTCTCC
>JAWQFJ010018170.1:27500-37500 GCA_034096865.1 Theodoxus fluviatilis
TAATATTTCGTTTACTTAAAATAGAGCATCCTAGCATGTTGCCAAATCAAGTTTGATCAACGTTTCTATTTGTCGACTAATCTATCAAGGTTTGGCATTCTGCTCAAATTTTCACCTATGCTTGCTTAAACGTCACTTACTTCGGTTGAAAACAATATCGCAACTCAAGCATCTATTTGTATCCCCGCTGAAGACTGCTTTTTGTTTCAACATAAGAAAAAATTATTCAAACTGATGACTGTTTCGCTGACGCATATTTTAGTGTGTTTTTTTTGCGCTGAGTCGCGTCTCTGCACTGGAAGGTCAAGGCCATACTCCTTGCAACGCTGGGGGAGATGACGTAACTTGCAACTCATGACCGGAGGGTCTAATTTTAGATCTGCACTGGCACCGAGGACATGAGCAAGCACAGGTTTCTATTTCTGTCCACGCGTTTCTTGATGTCGCGCTGCCCGCTCCTGGACACGTCACCACCTAAATCACCTATCTCCACGCCAGGCAGACCGCTTCCGCCCTTGCTGCCAAGCCTCCGAAGTTACCCTGCATATCACATAGCTCACGGGGATCTCTGTTACCTCCCTTTGACCGGGCGTCAACTCGCCTGCGACATCGCTGGTTTTCATTGCCAGAGAGTGGTTAACGGGAAGTAACTCCATCCGCTTCTCTGGAGGCGTGCGCGCGCGCGCGCGCGTTCAAACGGCCGTTTCTTTGTGCCCGTTGCTACCGGGACCTCGTGCCAACGACAATGGACCTTGATGGATCGATTTTACGTGTTCGTGCGCGTTCCAGGGAGAAAAAGGTCAACATCTGCTTGCTTCCTGGTGTTCCTTGCTGCGGCAAAGCGAGTTAGAAGTGAGGAAAGGCTGGAGGATGCAATCGAAATAGGCGTTAGTCAGGGTTCCTACTTTAGATCCGGGCATAGGGTGGCAAAAGCAAAACGGGGAAGGTTTTGGTTTATTTAAAGTTGGGCTTATTTTGAGAAGAGGTTTAGCTGAGTGGTGAAGAAAATGTCTGGCTTCTGAATTATTTATCTCCTAGTGCAACACCGTTTTGGATTATTTCATTTCTCGATTTCGACAGGAAGACAGACCAAGAGACAGAGAAGTTGGTGAAAATGCAATCCGATTCAATTTAGTGCCGTAAAATCATTTACTGGTTTAAATTGCAGTTTTATGTTAGTCACTTTTTTTCCAAAGACCGACACCTTTCGACTCTCTCTCTCTCTGTCTCTCTCTCTCTTTCTCTCTCTCTCTCTCTCTCTCGCTGCCCGCTCACGTTCTCATTCTCTCTCTTCTCGTCTGTCCACCACACTCTACAATATGTCTGCCTGGCTTTTACCACCTTTAATGAAATCACGGTAGATGACTGTTTACACGCCACTTCGTAACTCTCCCATCAAACTCCGTCGGTCACTCTGCGAGTTGACTCTGTGTCTCTGGACGTGTCAGATTTCCCTGAAGACTCTCTCGGAAGGCGGGCGAGTCACTCTGCACTACAAAGTCATAGCGTGTCTTCACCAATGCATCAACCCTCCATACCATCAACACACAGCGCACCCTCGTAGGCTCCCCCGCGTTGGCCAGACGGCTCCTGCAACGACGGGCATGTATCACGTGTTTGCCCATCTACCGTTCGATTGATCGAATTGTCTACACCGCTTGCTGCGGCTTCTATCAGAGAACGTCTAGGTGGAGGATCAAGACATCAACGAGAGAGAGACGCTGGTAAACCAGGGGGCAGTTTTTCAGATTCATCGGTCACGCACGCAGGCGTGCACGGGAGAGCATATTTGATGAAGAAATCAGCTAGATGGACAATCCGCCCGGATCGAGCCATCTGCGTGCCCTTCTACGTGGAAAGAGAGCACTTTACCCCCCAGGAAAGCACAATAACAGTCCTACAGTTCGTGACCAACGCTATCGTCCACCTCTTAGATTGGTCTCGCTCAGTGTTTGATATGCGACGCGCCACCCTCGTAGATTTCGAGTTGCCTGATTTGGTCCGAATAGGGAGCGTATGTCTGCGATTCTGTTTCATCCGCAAAGCAGTGAAGTGATGTAGTTCATTGTGTTGGGAAATGCTTGGTGTATTGCGTGTAGTTTTGGATGAAAGGCGATTTTCTTTTTCTCGATGAAAAGTGTCTGGTTATTGCTTTCCGCTTGGTAGTAGTGGCGTACACAATACAAAGTTTCCTTCCTCGATCTCTCATAATAAAAGAGGCAAGTTGCCTTGTTAGCCTCGTTTTATTAAGAACAAAATTTTAATTAAGCAGCTTTCGGTGACTGCAAGCACCTACACACTGATACTTTGTGACATGATCCAAAACATTATCTGAAGTCACTCCTTAATTGTAAACTTTAGGAAACGGCACAATACATTTGCACAAAGTCTCACATATTATCCCTCCAGGTTTACTGGAGGTCCTACAGACTTTATCTGTCTGTGTGTGTGTCTGTCTGTCTGTCCCGTCTCCACGGCTTATATCTCAAAAACTACTGGACGGATTTCCTTGAGATTTTGCACACTGACTGGAAGTTAGGTCCGATTCAATATTATCAAATTTTCAGAATCGAGGTTTTAAAAGAAAGTGACTTTTTTACATTTTGGTGTTTCAATGAAAACAATTCAACAGACTCCATTTTGCAAAATCTGTGACGTCATCATTTGACGTCGAATAAACGTGACGTCATTTGCGAGGAGATTTTTGAAGGAGGGTCAATAGAATAGAATAGAATAGAATTCGTGACGTCATTTGCGAGGACAGAGAATGATTTAGATAGATATGTCCTCAGATGTCTTAGGCCGCAAGGCCTTTATCTGATCTTTTGATCAGTACTTATGGCTACTCTCACTCTCTCTCTCTCTCTGTCTCTCTCTCTCTGTCTCTCTCTCTGTCTCTCTCTCTCTCTCTCTCTCTCTCTCTCTCTCTCTCTCTCTCTCTCCCACCCACCCTCTTACTCTCATTCTCTCTTCCCTTCCTCCCCTTTTCCCAGCTCCCCTCCCCCCCCCCCCTCTCTGTCTCTCTCTCTGTCTCTCTCTGTCTCTCTCTCTCTGTCTCTGTCTCTCTCTCTCTGTCTCTCTCTGTCTCTCTCTGTCTCTCTCTCTGTCTCTGTCTCTCTCTCTCTCTGTCTCTCTCTCTCTGTCTCTCTCTCTGTCTCTCTCTCTCACTCTCTCTCTCTCTCTCTCTCTCTCTGTCTGTCTCTTACCACATTTGAATATTTTGCCTCAAGGGCTGAATGTAAGTAAGAAAGGCAATACAGTAGTTGCCGCTTATAAAACACGCGGTTAATAAAAACAGCCGTTTTTTAAATACAGTTGGTAAGGTCCGGATTTACTTCGTTACTGATGGACATGTTCAACAAGCAAACGGTTAATAAAAACGCCGCTTATTAAAAACACTTTTGTTCGGTCCCAATGTGTTTTTAATAAGCGGCGACTACTGTACTGCCTAATTCACTACCCTTGTCTCTAAACTCAGACGATTCCAACTGCCTGTTCCGCTTTGACGTAATCTCATGACGTCATCTACGATCTAAGAGAATCGAAGAGACGACAAAGAAAGCAGTATATATAGCAAAGCGCAACCTAGGATCCTCTGACGAGCGTACCTTATCTAACCGATCAAGATAACGCGGGGATAGGGGATAAATCGAGTGTTAAAAAGATAAATCGCCGTTGTGAATACGGGCCCAGCGAACTAACTGAATGTCGACACAATCACGCGGCACTGTTGTACATTTGCAGTCAACGTAAGATCTCGTACGACGATTTGATTCAAGGCCTAGTGCTAATTGTTTTGATGGTCTGGTCTCAGTGTCACAAAAATATGATGATTTAATCAATCCCTGACCCGGAAATGTTGGGGACAACGACCATTTCAGCGTAATGACATCGAGTCAAACCGAGTTATCTTTCCTACTTCAGCAAAACGCTTCGATATATGTTGAACCTCTACCAGCAGGCGCCAAAATGCGATACTACGAAAAGAATATTGACGTTGATGGGTTAGATCCGTATGAAATACCAAACAGTTCATGCTATCATCCATTTTTCTACAATTTACAGTGCAAAATACGAACCACGAGGGTTTATGACAAGGTCGTTATAAATGCTTCACATACCTACAAGTTTACAATGGCACAGTTGGTAGGGCATTGGGCTCTTGGTCATGCATGACCAGGTTCGATTCTGCACTGAAACTTTTTTTCGAGGGGTTGTGGGTTCGAACCCACCTGGTTTTTTGTGTTTGTGTGTGTGTGCGTTTTTTCCTCCTCTTTTCTCGGAGGCTGCGGGTTCGAACCCGATCTCCTTTTTTTCTTCTCCAAAACCTGGAGGTTCAGCGCCAGCGGTTTTTATCATCAAAGAACTTGAGACAACAAGAAGCGTCACTCCGCGATTTTACGCAGGACGAGATTTAGCCGGCGGTTTGCGTGATTGCGTCCCTTGTTTTTGGTTGGATCATGATGATCGTCATGGCAGGCAAAATTGATTATGCTCTAGCTACCGATTTTATGAGCCAGTGAGTCTCTCAAACTGACAATAAACTCATGACTGCTCTAGTGTTAAAACCGCCAAGAAAGGCGCAACACAGGCCACACCGTCTACATGATTGATCCAACCAAACTAAAGGGAAGTAAGCAGAAATTACTCGTGAGTGACTGTGACGTAAAACGCAAGCAAAATCTCGTCCTGCTTTTTTTACTATATAAGATATTAGAGTGACGCTTCTTGTTGTCTCAAGTTTGGTTATCATACAGATATCGCAAATTTCTATCGCACTACTTTGTCACCGATACGCTGACTGTGTATGCAAGCACTTATCTCACGGCATGTCCGTGGCCATCTGCTTCGTCATGACGCAGTTGGTCTCATCCATCAAACCACTCACTGCAAGAAATCGCTTCCGTGGTCGCTACTTCCATAGGCAACACTAGCGCATGACGACACATAGGTCGCGATCACGTATCTCTTCGAAGGCCTGTGCAGAGCTACATTTTGCCTACAACGTCGTTCAGACTTCGCAGTCGAGTCGTTCAAGGTGGTGTGTAGGTGACTGTCAGCTACGCCGCACCTTCCCAGTACCTGCGGAGTTAAAGCCTGAACGCAGCCGTGGTTGACAGTCACTTCATAACCTCGACATACAAGATTGTTGACTCAGCGTCATACCAAGGCACATACCAAGGTATCAGCTGGGTTATGTGCTTGCTTCATGCATACACGACTCAGTTCGTCTTCAGTCGGATTTCGACTCCCACCCCCCCAACCATGCAAGATTTAAAAACATTTGCATGTAGAGTACACTTTTTTTTAAAGAACTCGTCAAATGTGCATTCTTTGCTGACTAGGAGTTTGGTCTCATTGACCAGTCTGATTGTTACCTCGGTTTCGGCGACAAAATGGCAGATTAGTGGATGATGTAACTCATGTTACTCACGGTAAAATCATGTTCAAATATGAAGACTGAATCGTCCCATCAAAAACTAGGAATATAGTGCTCATAAATAAAGCTCTTTCCTTCCCCTCTCTCTCTCTCTCTCTCTCTCTCTCTCTCTCTCTCTCTCTCTCTCTTTTTCTCTCTGTGTCTCTCCCTGTCTCTCTTTTTCTCTGTCTCTCTGTGTGTGTCTCTATCTCTCTTTCTCTGTGTGTCTCTCCCTGTCTCTCTCTTTTTCTCTGTCTCTCTGTGTGTCTCTCTCTCTCTCTTTCTCTGTCTTTCTGTGTGTCTCTCTCTGTCTCTCTATGTGTCACTCTCCATCTCTATTTCTCGCTTTCTCTCTTTCTCTCTTTCTCTCTTCATCTCTCTGTCTCTCTCTGTCTCTATCTCTCTGTGTTTCTCTCTCTGTCTCTCTGTCTCTCTCTCTCTCAGAGAGAAATCTCTCGCTCTCTCTCTCTTTCTCTCCTTCTCTCTCTCTCTTTCTCTCTCTCTCTCTCTCTCTCTTTCCCCCTCCATCCCTCCATCTCCCCCCTCCCTCTCTCTCTCTCTCTCTCTTTGTCTTTTTCTCTCTCTTTCTCTATGTGTCTCTCTCTCAGTCTCTCTCTCTGTCTTTCTCTCTCTCTCTCTGTGTCTCTCTCTGTCTCTCTCTCTGTCTCTTTCTTTCTCTCTCTGTCTCTTTCTCTCTCTCTCTCTCTCTCTCTCTCTCCCACCCACCAGAGGGCGTGGCATCCCGGCCCAAGCGTAATGGCCTGTCAAATTTGCCATCCTCCATGGCAAATAACCAGACCTGCCCGTGCCTCCTCGGCAGGCTCTCCCCGTCTCTGTCTTGAAGGCCGCGTCTTGAATGGCTTCGATCTGACTCTCTTCCTCTCAACAGCTCATAACCCCACCACCACCCCACCACCACCCCACCCAACCCCACCCGACCACCCATTGCTTCCCCTCCCCATAAGTGCCATCCTCTCCACAGCCACCCCCACCCCACCCCACCCCACCCCATCCCACCCCACCCCACCCCACCCCATCTCACCTCACATTTCCTCCTCGTCCCCTTTAGTGCCATCCTCTTCGCTTCCATCCCCACCCCACCCCACCCCCTTTGCATCCCACGACCCCCTGTGCAAGAGACATACTCATCTCCCAGTCTTCATTTTTTACCCTTCGCTTCCACACCTACACCTCCCTCAGCCCCCCCCCCCCCCCCTCTCTGTACTAGTCGTATGGCAACGCCTGTTCAGGGCCTGATATCCAAACATATTTCCTTTCTGGAGACAGCCCTGGCTTGACATGATGGTTTTGTAACACAAAACTATGGGTTGATTGAAAAACGTTTTGGAATTCCTTGAAAATGTAATCATGTGGTCACTGTGGAAGCAACATCGCGGGGGTGAAGTGAACGTGATTCGTTGGTGTTTGGCCACTTCGTTTTCAAAAATATTATCGGTACATACACGAATTCTAGTAAACACCTGTGAAAGAGATGTGTATTTGGGGATTTTTCAAGCATTCATATTTATTTCCAGTTCTGACTGAGTCCAAATGATGATTGATTCCATGCATATACTAGGTGTATAATCTGAATGTTTTCAAAATATCATTTGCCCCGTGAAAATCGTTTGCTATTTGACTGAGATTGTCAAACATGTAGGTTGTTTAAGCAGCAAAGACAGAACTGCAAATGAAATCAGCTTTTGTTAACATGTTCACAGCTCTCTCAAAGTACAGAGTTCATAGACTGACTGATGACAGTTCTTGAATAATGAACACACATCAGTTTTGTAGAAACTTAGAAGCATCATGGGCCACCATCTAGCCAATGAAGCGAAACAACGCTAAGAAGACACGTACGCTACTAAACACGTTCACATCTCCAATAACATCAGGTTTTCCATCGAATTTACCCGTTGGTCGAGCTCCAGAAAATGAGACGTTAAAATCCCTTGAGGAAGAAGTAATATAATCCTCACCCTGAGTGCGTCGACCCCCCCCCCCCCCCCCTGTTTTGTTGACGTATTCTGGGTCGAATTATTGATTCGTCAGTGTATGGTAGACATTTTCTTTCGGTTCTTTTCGCAAAGGAACGGCGAGAATTAGCACGCTCGATAGTATGCGTTAATCAGTGTGTATGATGTCGCGTTCAAATATAGCGCGTCACCGAACTTCTTGTTCACACTGACAACCGCGGAATCAATAACTCATTACTACTTTTTGTGTTGAGCGTGCAAAAGTAGTACCAGCTTGAAAATATTCAATATCATCACGCTCATTTCGGTCGTTGATTACTTGTAACGTGCACAGTATATGCAATTAGTTTGAGATCAACGAACTCCCATCTGTGAAAAGTAGGTAGCTTTTTTAAAGCACTTATTCAGCGAATGATTTCAGAAGTCAGAATATAATGCCTGCGCCACCCGTAAACAAGGAAAGACCCACACTTTTCCAAAGTTATAATGGGTTCACCCGATCTCTGAAGATTATTTTTGATCGTTTGTAGACTACGTATTGAGGCGTTCATAATAATATAGCAATACTTTTGCTTTGATAGCATGCCCCTGCAAATACTGTCTATAAGAAATGCATGTTATATGTATGTATTTGTGTGTGTTTGTGTGTGTGTGTGTGTGTGTGTGTGTGTGTGTGTGTGTGTGTGTGTGTGTGTGTGTGTGTGTGTGTGTGTGTGTATGTGTGTGTGTGTGTGTGTGTGTGTGTTTGTGTGTTTGTGTGTGTGTTTATTTAGGATTGATGGATGTTTGGAAGGATGGGGTTTTACGGCCTATCAGCCTTTGTAGGCTATGTAAGGCCATTAAGCACGATAGTCACTAGAATTGTTCAGAGGAAGCCCAAATGAAGTCACGATGTTTCTATTTATTTGCCTCTTACGAATCGTGTAGGGAGACACGGTGGGCCTATTCTTAACCCCCCAACCCACGGGGCGGGGGGTGTAGGAAGACACGGTGGTTTATTAAGCAATCTTAGGAAATCGAACGAGCGGATTTAATTTGGTGTGCATAAACTTGTACAAATAATTATATCATCTCAGATTACATGAACATGTCAATATTTTGTCGGTGCTTCATCATCGAGAAATTTCGGTTAATAAAGTGCTGGAGTGATGAGTGTGTTGTGAGTGAGAAAAAGCAGTAAAGAAATAAACCAAACAGAATAACCAAACTTCAATTTTCTGCGCAAATATCCCTGCTAAACAGGATAATAAATCATTTACTGTTAGCTATCTATGACTAAAAACTCGGCGTTTTAAGACAACATCAATTGGCCTTTTGTACTATTAGAAATCTGCTCGCAATTCATCGAATATTAGGCCAATAAAATTAACTTCGACTTGATAAAGCTCACGGAATAACAGTTCGTTCCCTTACTTACTTCACCAATCGATTTTGCGTGCATTATCGCTGATGATCAACGATGGAGCGACCTTGGTCGATAAACGGCCCAAATTTTCAACCAAATTTTCTCTGGTAAAAAACAACCTGCGGATGACGGGCGTCTGTTGGAAACATCCCCAATCCTTGCCTTCTCATTAAACCTTGGAACTTCCGTCGGCCTCAAACTGAAGGCCTTATCTGTGGAACCGAAAGCAAGGCCGTGCAATCTCGCCTGAGCTGAACTCCAGAGAAGCCGATGGCAGCTTCAGAAGAAGAGGGAGAAGACGAATGGGAAGGAGGCCAATTTGTCATGGCGATTAACGGAGACTTACGTCAAGGGGGAACCGTGAGACGATAGGTATCTCCGTCGCAGCCAGACGGGAGGGGAAGGCGCTCCGGAGTGTTCGACTTTTCCATTTTCCCCCTGTGTTCCGCTTCACCCGCCACACCGTTCCGTCCAACTTATCTCGCCCCAAAGAGTTGGTGCCTGCATCCTGCCATTGATTTTCCCCTCAAGTCCATCCATTTCCCTCCACCAGCGTGGCTTGGGGCTCCCCGTAGATTTCGCTTTTGAGGTGAACGGGACGCCTTTTTTAAAATTCAGGTTTTGACGTCAATCTGTTGAATCTTGTTCGTGATTTCATGTGCATAATGATAAGTTTCAAGCGGAGATTACAGATAGATTTTCGTCTTTCCTTTCTTTTCTTCATATCGTTTCTTTTTTCTATTCTTTTTTGAGTAGGGTTTGTTTTTGCGATATTATCCCTTTGCACGTTTGAAAAGTCTTGATTTGCTCAGTGATCTCCTAGAACATGTGAAGCGGTTTCTGAAATGTTGACAATCTTTAGTTTTATCCATTAGACTGCAATCTCTGCAAGAATTTTACTCAGAAGATTCATGCAAACGTTAATAGAAATGCCCAGTTACTACGTTAATTGTAAACACAAAGAATGGTCTCGTTTGAATCGCAAAGCTGACTTCTTTTTTTATCGCTCTCTCTCTCTCTCTCTCTCTCTCTCTCTCTCTCTCTCTCTCTCTCTCTCTCTCTCTCTCTCTCTCTCTCTCTCTCTCTCTCTCTCTCTCTCTCTCTCTCTCTCTCTCTCTCTCTCTCACTCACGCACACACTCACACACACAAATAAATTAATAAACAAACCCCTGTAACTACTTCGTTTCTGATCTAGGCA
>JAWQFJ010018170.1:42500-50000 GCA_034096865.1 Theodoxus fluviatilis
CTCTGGATTACGTTTTAAAACTTAAACAAACTTGTGATTGAAAAATTTGGTTTGGCAAGTGTTGACACTTCAGCCAATTCGTGTATTCGACGCTCACGTTTTAACTTCAGTGTTTTTGATAACGTTTATGTGTCTCACCCACACAGAGGAATTTTTTTAGAAATATCACATGACGCGGTAAGATCTGTCCTTTTAATGGCAAGATTTGAAATATGTGGATCCTTTTACAAATCAAAAATAATCACTGACGGCATTTTGAGTTTGTTTTCCTCCAAAAGTTGAAAATTATATACATGACCAAAAAAACCTAAGTTTCCTGGCAGGAAATGATGTATACTATCAAGGAAATTTCAATAACTTGAACACGCAGCTAATGTTACTTGTTTGTTTGCATGCGCGCGCACGTCTGCACTTGCACACGTGCACACGAGACTGTTTCAATGCGTGTTTGCGAATAAATTTGACGTGCGTGTGGTTGCAGTTTCACACATTTTGCGACGTGTATGAAAAATACATTTAGGTTCGATTTCTTGTCGGTCACCTCACATTTGCATAATCAGTTTTATTTGTATACTCTCGTCGTGGGCAACTGCTCTCTTTGCTTAATGCAAAGTGACAGAAGCTCTTTTTCCTTCAAGTTTGCTTTGTACGTTATTCCATTTGATTGTGTGCGTTTGTGTAATCTTGCACTCGAAAATCATGTCTGACCTCAACAGCAGGAGCAAAAATGCCATATTTAAACGCTATTAAATCGAGAAGATATCGAGATGTATTACTGATATATTTATGAGAAACAGAACAATCTCAAGCTCGCGTGAAACGATAGTGTCTTGAAGTTCTTGAATATAGGCTCCTTTGTAGTGTACAATCTGAGAACCTCTGCTTCTGTCTTGGATTAGGGAAGAAGAATAAACGTCCTTTGGAGATTACTCTGCACTCCCCTATTCCCTCGTACACCCGCCCTCCGTCCCATCCCACCCCCTCCACACACGTGTCCGTTCATCTCTGCGAGTCTCTCCTTTTCCCAGAGTTCTCTGCCTGGTCACGTGGTAGGGAAATAGCTCCGGAGACGATTCTTCCGCCCAGTGACGATCTATTTCCGGTTTGCGAAGACCGGATGCAGGACAGGGTTGTGAGACTTGCCGGTGGCAGGACGGAGGGGTTTTCGTGCGGGACTGACGACTAATAGTAGATTTTCACAAGCAGAAATGGGGAAGCTCTGGCTATAATTGATGGCGCGGTCAATGACCAGCAGCGACGAAGGGACACTGTGGACGTAGGAAGGCAAAGGAAGGAGTTTGGAATAGCCAAGGTGTCACATGCTATTAAAAGTGCTATTGTTGTTCAAGATTGCTGGGGCGCGTTGCTTACGCTAGGAATCTTGCAAGATCTTGCGAGGAATAGGCCGGGGTCAACATGCGTGAATGTGATGGAAGCCGATGAAAGGTTTGACACAAGTTGACACCGGCTTATTATTTCCCATCTAGAAAAGCTTAGCGATGCGCCCCCAGGCCTCGAGGCCAGTGGTTAAGGCGCTTGCTTGTTGTCGCCTCTGGACTGTCCGAGACGGTGTTCGCAGCCGCACAGATCCCAGAGCTGCACTCTTGCGCAAGGTGCTTCACCTGCATTGCATCCGCACGTTGCATAGGAGGAGCGCCCCAGGGCGCTCGGCCCATTTTTCCTTACCTCTAATGTTTCATACGGCTGCGCGTCCCGAGGCGTTCCCCTTATACAACGAGCGGCCTCTCCTGTCAAGGAGTTTAATGCACCATGCACGGCGGTTATTCGGGTTAAGATTCCCCAAGGTGAATTTCCTCCACAGCAAAACATAAACTAAACACAATTAAAGCAACTTGTATCGCTAGGACACTTCTCGTGACATTTCAAAACAGCCACACCGTGCTTGCTGATCTTTGTGCGGGCGACGGAAGGGAGTTACATAAGAGTGTACAATTTCAGAGATATTTGCAGAAACATCGGGGGTTGAAAAGATGAAAGAAAGAGTTACTGGTATGGGAGAGACAGACGTTTCAGAGGTATTATTCTTGAAATGTTTACTCCGACTTTTTAAGGTAAACATGAGAACAGTTGTTTTCTTATTCGTAAAAGAGGAAATGTCAGTTGTGTGTTCTACATTAAATTCTCGAAGAGACATCCAAGGAAAAATGAGAATGGCTGTATTTGTTTAGAGAAAAAGAGCATGTCGACAGTTTATTTCAACCTTTTCGCTAAAGGTCAGTTGAGGTAAACACGGACATTGTTGCGTTCGATTGCCTTAAAAAACATAAAATGCGTTGACCTTTCCGTCCGCTGTGTGTTTTGACATTCTGGAATTACTCTTGTCTCTTGATAATCCATCGAGACAAACATCAAATAAATTATTATTGTTTCATTTAGGGGGGAAGACGCATTAAAAAAGCAGTCCGTCTGTGTCTGCCTTTCAAACTACATGTACACGCTTTGCTTTCATTCTTCTCAAACTACATCGGTGCTGACATCAGCTTTCGGGTTTAAATTGTGGGAATCGCATAAAAACATACATACCTCTTTCAATGACGGCTGACACACCAAATGAACGCGTGTTCCTCCTTCTTTACAAAGTCTTCAGACGCCAAAGAAAGGAAGGAAACTGCGCAGACTAAGCCAAACCCACATACACCCAAGCAGCCATGTCCGGTGTGTGTCCATCCATTGCCGTCCTCGCCTTCAGGTCTTGCAGAGGAACAGGACGCGGACAGGGCGGGGAGGACAATTGGGCTCCTTTGTCTGAAGCCGCTGCTAGGGAACTGTCTACAGACAGGCGAACATTTGTCCTGTCTTGGAGTGGGGCAAACCAAACTGGTGCCCACTTAATTCCCCCAGGGACAGAGTATAGGATTCCGTCCCCCACCATTCACTCCTCACCCTTTCCATCCTAACCTCACCGGTACCTTCTACACACACACACCCTCCTACTCCCCCCCTACCCAATCCCTTCTTTACATTCACCCCCACTCTAGGAAGTTTCCCTCTCCGCAACTCCACAACTCCAATCCAATCCCAAATGCAACAGATACCCCATTTTCTAGTTGTCCCTCCCCTCTTTCTGTCCAAATATCCACTCCATCTTCTTGACACTATTCACTTACCCAACTTCCACCGTTTCCTTCACTCCCCAACTCTTTCTCTCACTCTCCCACCCATCCCTCCCCTCTCCCATCCTTCCTGTCACTCTTCCATCCTTTCCCCCACCCATCCCCCCTTCCCTTCACTCTCCCACCCACCCACACGCATGTCTCCAAAGCAATCCCCTCCCCTTCTCGTTCTTAATACCTAAGCTACCTTCTCAGTGCACAAACACACATTGGCACGCACACACGCTTACACAAACAAATACACGCACGCACGCACGCGCGCTCGCATGCACACTTATAGTTTCCTCCCATTCAGATTCCTTTCCCCTTCGCCCCCTTACCTCAGTCCATACCCCATCCTCTGAACGTACCCATATCTATCGGGTTTTCATACACACACACGCGCGCGCGCGCATTCTCTCACACGCACACACACATACACACACACGCGCGCGCACACACACACACAAACACACACACACACACGCACACACGCATTCTCTCACACACACACTCACACACACACACACTCACACACACACACACACACACACACACACACACACACATACACACGCTTCCCCACCACCACCATCCCACAGCCCCCCACCCCGAATCCACCCACAGCCCCCCACCCACCTCCAGCCCCCACCCACCCACACTCCACGACATCACATTCTCATCATCTACAATACCAAAGCTTTCCACTGCCCCTATCCCTGTGAGCCCTGTGTACTTCCATCCCACCAATCCCTAAACCCACAGTGTCTTTCCTCCCCCAGTCTGTGCTGATGGCGAGGTAGAGCTTGATAAGACAAGTGCAGACGAATACTGGGAGGCAGTCTGCTTGGTTGGGGGTCAGGCACTGTTAGGGACCTCCAATACACGTTTGTCCTGAGGGAAACATGTTTTATCAGTCTTTGGATTGGTCTGGGCAGTTTCCCTTTTCTTTGAGACACAGATGTGAGTGAGTGGTAAACGTGGACAAACAGTGGAATGTTGCGGAAGTTGCATTATTTCTGTAAGAAGATCTTGGATCGCAGGAGAAAGTATTGAACTTTAAAAGCTACGGGTGCGGTATCAAGTTAATGGCTTAATACAGTTTACTCTTTTTTATGCTGAACGTCGAATGTTCGTGCGATCCAATTTCCATATTTGTACTTGAAATTATATTTTCACTGGTAGCGCCGGGTGATATCGTAGCATGGTGGTGGTGGTGATGCTGCACATCAGCAGGTGTCGTAAGAACGTTGCTAAGACTACATCTTGATTTTCTGTAAATTCATGTAAGGTTATTTTATCCAGGTTATCCCTTCTTTACTAGAGTACATCTCACAATGTCATTCCGATGAATTCCCTTTGAAATAACAATCTTGACTGGTAAACTAAATGTGACGTAATGAGGCCGAAGTAAACATAGGCAGTGCAGTCTGCAGAGACATTCTATTGATTGACGGCATTCGTGTTACCTGTCAGTGTGTTAGGGCCCGGTCACACCGCCCGAACTTTGTTGGAGCGTTCCTTGAACGGTAGGGAGAGGGGGCCGAATTTCGACAACGCTCGTCACGGCTCGCAATATTTTGTGCACCTCAAAACTTTCGGAACGGTAGGAGGGACCATTAGCGGCGGCCGAGCGTATACGGCGTTGCTTTAACGGGGGCCAACTTCTGTTACACGGTCGTGCACGGTAACGAGCGGTGATGAATTTTTTTCAACGCTCCAGGAACGCTCCAGCAAAGTTCGGGCGGTGTGACCGGGGTATAAAGCTGTTCGTGTGTCCCTTCCTGAATGGTTGCCATGTGTTTCTGTTTTTCTGGACGGGGGAGGGGGAGATTAACGGCGCTAGAGGGAGGACTGTTTCTTTATCTTCCTGCTCATCTGTTTGCTTACTGTCAATGCCTTTCGGCCTTCCCGTGCTTTGGGCGGAAAACGTGAGTTACGTTGTTTAACGAAAGGTTGTCATTGTCATCTTCAATCATTTTTCTCTTTTATTTTCTCTTGCTTTTACATTCAGACCCACTTCAACCCAGATTCAAATACATCAGCCGCAGACAATAGTTTATGAACAAAAGATTAATCGTGTTGAACACGTGTTCAGTCGGGCCTTTGGCAGAGCGTTCTGACGATTGCGACCATAGAACGATCCATGTGATAAGCGTCACATTGATTTCTGGACGCAAGGCATGACTGCGGTGAATGCCTGCTCCTGCAGGAGACTGAAGGTAAACAACTGCGAAACAACAACCAGACACTCGAAGCATGGTTTGGCTTTGGACGCGGCCGGGAAAGAACTCTCCAAGGTTTCCAGATACAACGGTGGGTGCTCCGCCGTAGATCGCCCACAAGCCTTCCCCGCACAAAAGCTCCTTCTTCATAGTTCTTCCACGTGTTTGACGAACAAACGATGTTCGTTGCTGCTCATGCAATGTTGCGGGTTACATCGATTATATGTGGTTCTGACTCGCGCAGAGTCACCTCAGCTCCAGAGTAGCTTGCAGTCACAGGTAGCGCCGTGCGAGGTTCTAGCTTGGTGGGTGGTGGTGGTGGTAGAAATGATGTCTGCAGACATCTTGGCACCGTTGTTGAGAATCGCCTTTCAGAACCTTCTCGAATTTCCTCGCAGTGTCTGCAGCTCCACTATGAGTCCCTCCAGGCGTCTTTGGATTCCTTCAGGTCGGCTGAAGTCTTCGAAGTCACCAGACCAACAGCCTAGGTAGGTCGCAGTATAGCCTTCCAAAGTATCTGGCGTCTGCTTATAGGACGTCATGCTTGACCATGCATCTGTCGCTAGTTGGAAGTCCTTTCCGTGAAGACAAGGTTCTCTCACAAGAACCCGATCCAAATACAATTTTGTATAGTGTTTCAGCTTACCAGGAGAGCATTTTGAGGCTCCTGCTTCATGGTGTACTGCCCTGGTCACATTCCCTGGAAAGGCTTCCATAAGCAGGCCACACGAGTGGATTCGTCCGAGGAGAGGGGTGTGAGATAGACAGCCAAGCTGGCGGGAAACACAAACTGGTGGGACTCAACATCTGCTTGGCTGTGTTTTACGACGTGTTGGTTGGTGTATTTTTTCGAATCATGAAATCCTTTTTGTCATTCTATGTATGAATCACTGCAAATTCACTGAGAATTAACCTACCAAGATAGCTTGCCAGTCGGACGCTGTGGCTTGCTAGCTTGTGTGGCCGGGCAGCTTGGCCGTCTTTCCACACCCCTCTCTCTAATTAATGGAAGCTTGTCCCATTTTCATTCCCTTCCGAGTGTTAAATACTCTTCTGTCCGTTCCTTACAAACGGCTGCTTATGTACTCCGGATACTATGAGATCTTGAGGCCAAAGTTCTGAGGGAAACTTCGACGCAGCTGGTGCTGGATGGAGTTACAGTAATATACTTACTATTTCTAGAGAATTTTACCGCGCTGTAACAGTGCAAATCATTTGACAGAGTAGCATCTGGATGGCAGAATTAAAGCCTTGTTAGGAACATCTCACCAGAGGAAAAAAACCTCATTTAACATGACCCTGGCATTACCATTGCGCCATTTCTCTCGTAATGACGCCATTCATTGCTTGCCGACGGCGCGCATGCGCAGAAAGTGATGGGACCGATGACGTCACTCCATGCAACGGCTTTCACGTCTGGGTCTGTGGTGGAGAAAGGTGTAAAAGACCGCCACTGCCCATGAAGCACGTTAACAGCCCTGCAAGTGCTCATACACCCAGTGTGGCACGTCTATGCGTGGGACGGCTGCAGATAAGAACTGCTGGTAAACCCCGTTTTGTGGACGGTTGCCTCAGACGATGGAGCATGGTAACGGAGGCAGGGAAACCCCCAGCTGATACCCGGGTCTGGGAAGTCCTTCTTTGATGGCAGCCCTACTCCTGTGGCTTGGGGGCAATGGCAGATTACAGGCATTAAATGGGAGCCTGCGAACTTCGCCTGCAAAGGACTTTGCCAAGGTCATCTGTGCCTTGATTTACTTTGAAAAACTGATTGGTGTTTCAAGAGATGATTATCTGGTCTCCGTGGAAGACTGCGAAGAGAAAGTCTATATGCTGCTGTGTTGACCGATTTGGCCTCATGTAGTTACTTCACTGCCGTGATGTGTCAGTCAATAATTGATAAAGCATGGCGAGGTTTCTTGATCAAGGGATGTTGTGAAGTGTCGTGAATGCTATAGGATTCGTGATTTCAAGAACTTCTTGCCTGTCATGAGTTATTCCTCCAATGCTCTGACTCAGTTTCATTGTATACCTGCCTCTATCCCTCTGTTTCTCTGTTCTCTCCTCTCTCTCTCTCTCTTTCTTTCTCTCTCTCTCTCTTTCTTTCTCTCTCTCTCTCACTCTCTCTCTCTCTCACTGTGTGTGTGTGTGTGTGTGTGTGT
>JAWQFJ010018170.1:55000-57500 GCA_034096865.1 Theodoxus fluviatilis
ACTCTTCTATCTTTCCGCGCGACTGGTCAAGGGAGATGAGTAGGACGAGACCTAACACCCTTCCCACGTCTCGGAGGCCAGATCGAATGGGGGTCTGTATCGATCTCTGGGGGCCCTCCATGTCGTAAAGACGTGGAGGGAAATCACCCCTCCCTTCCCTACCGCAATAAACGGGACCAACGCCCAGCAGATGAAGTCATTCGCGTCGCGGTTATGTCCCTTGTTTCAGGTCATCCAGAGTGGCCAGCCTTTGCATAGCGAGGACAAGACATTAGAGTTAGTGGGGCCGTGTCTGGCCTTCAAACGCAGTTTGCACCTGGACCTGTCTCGAGCCAACGAGGACCAGACATCTGAGTCAGTAGGGCCGGGTCTGGCCCTTAACTACAGCTTGCACCTGGGCTCTCTCCCACCCAATAGGACCACGTGTTTGAGTTAGTGGGGCCGTGTCTAGCCTACGACTCAAACGTGCACATCTGTTTGCTGGGTCCAACGAGGACCACACATCTGAGTTAGTGAGGCTGTGTCTAGCCTTCAGTTGCAATTTGCACCCGGACCTTTCTCGGTCTAGCTAGGACCAGGTTATTTGAATCAGGGTGGGGGTATGGGAGTGTGTGGGTAGGGGATGGGGGTGGGGGAGGAGTGGGGGGGGGGGGGGCAGGTCTGGTCCCCAACCCTAATTTGCACCTGGGAGCCCCTGACAGGATTCGGGCTGACTGCGGCAAGGCGGGTCTTGCGTGCATCGAGAGCTGGAATCGCCACAACGAGGAGTCTTGTGGCCTCTCGAGACCCTGCAGGTCTGGCAGGTCTCGGCCATTTTCTCCCTTCCTGGGAATCCTTTCCCAGGGGATTCAGACTAACGCACTGGAAAGTGTGACCTCCTGAGGCGAAGAAAGGTTCTCCTCACTGAATCATTCGTCATCATCGAGAATCAAAATGGCGGTTTGGAGGGGGGGGGGGGGGGGGGGGGAGAGAAAGGGCGCGAAATTGGTTTAGCCGGATATTCTGGACGTGCATTCACAATGTTCTCCAGGATGGGAAATGATTGAACTGCTGAACTTCTCCAGGTGGTCTGTACAGTGCCTTGCTCTTACTGCTTAGTCATTCTGAGTGGTGTACAGTCTTCCAATTTAACGCGGATAAACATTCACTGGCCAGAAAACTCCAACTTAATCAACAGCAGACCTCAGGCAAAAGCGGAGTCTATTCTGGGTCAAGGAGGAGCGTGCAGGTGTAAGCTCTGCTGGACACTGGATGAACCTACTATGTGGAGGAAGGAGTCCTTTGCTCAAAATATGTTAATTTATCCCGCCAATGGCTTGCTCTCACCGTGTTTTATCATCGCGTCTCATTTACTGTCTTGAGTGCGCTCCAGTTTTCTTGTGTGTCCAAAATGTCGACAGCATGGGGATGTCTTATACATGAATGTCAGAAAGAGCCGATTCATAAATATGTACATAGATCGTTATATATTTTATTCAACTATTAAGCTTTTGTAACGACCATCATGTTTTGTTTAAAGGAAAAAGAGACACAGAAACTCCTGAGGGATATTTTTGCAGTTTTATTATTTGCTTTTTTCCTCCCTGTGTTTAGAGCCTGTTTCAACAGTTGCATCAATTAAAACGCCAAGCAGACTACAGACGAAGATCAAAACAACAGCAAATCAAACAACCTCCCTTCTGTAATGAGTCTGAGCTCGTGCCAGCTGAACATCTGGCACAACTGAGATCTGAAGCAGTTCTCTCACTTCTTTACGGAAAAAAATCCCCTGGTCTTTCACAGAGGGGCACTGCAGTCCCTGAGTAAACAACAGGGCCAGGGATGTCTGACCTTCTTGAAAGACTCCAATCCAAAGACAAGGCCATGTGGTCAGTGGGATAGAAGTCCCAGACTGATAGGGATGGTTCCTACCTCAGATCTTCTGGATCTCGCTGTTTGTCTTCCCTAGTCCTTGCTGAATGGTTTGCGGTGGGAGACTTCTTGCACAGATAACTCTCTCCTTGACCCGAACAATCCCTCGGGAATTTGATGGAAATTTTATCGGTAGTCGTGGATCTGTGCTCTCTTCTTTCCTGTCAGTTGTCTTGGGAAAGAGTCTACTTCCGGACTGTCAGAAGACGCCGCTGTGTTGTTAATCTTGACGTGAAGTCGTGTTCAGCAATGAGTCTTGACGGAGCGCTTTCTCAGTGTCGCAAGGGATCGGTCGTTTGATCTGGTTTTGGGTTCCGCTATCTCGCAACAGGGAGCCGAATGCAAAGCGATGGTCAGATTGCAATGAGAGTTAATGGTTCTTGTTCATTCGGCCCACCACATCCTGAGAACTCGGACTGGGTTTAATGCTAGCTTACATATGCAGAAGGGGTTGCACTAGGCAAGCCTGTCTGATTTGAAGGTTAAGCTTTAAGGAGAATGAGTTTGATTTTCCGCATGTTCTTTGCTGCAGGATGTGGAGGTGAAAAAGCTTATTAATTTTCTGTTGGAAAGACACATGTTCTTTAAA
>JAWQFJ010018170.1:62500-67500 GCA_034096865.1 Theodoxus fluviatilis
CGGCACAGCCTGCGGTCCTCTTGCAGAATGACCGACATTCTCCACAACGGCACTCGTGTCGATGCTGTGTCGCGCTGCCCGGCGACCGGGAAGATTACCTAGTTGTGAAATGTCATCTCTTTGATAGGGTTATCTAGGACATTGGTCACCATGGAGACGCGCCTGCTATCCCGTCATACGCTTCGCGTTGCACTTTATCACCTCGTGGCGGGAGTCATTTTTGGTCATCTGCAGGTGTGATTGGATCAATATTGGGTCAGTGCTTTTCCCCCCACGCAACTAACAGAAAAACGTGGAAATGAAACTCTAGAGCAATTTTTTATGCGACATCGAAAGCTATCGTAAAACGCTCTTGTGTCTGTTTGTAGATTTCGGCCGTCTGAGCTATTTGAAGTTTTATCAGTTTTGTCAGCTTCAGGATGATAGAATCGAATGAGGATTGTGATTTTTGTTTTGGAGATAATGGGTTGTTTTTTTACTTTTGTAAAAATTATTGAATATAAGTTTTTCAAAAAGTATTTTCGTCATTTTTTTCTCTCCTGTTTCTAGTTTCATTTCTTTGACGTGTTACAACTTTACCACCCTCTCTCTCTCTCTCTCTCTCTCTCTCTCTCTCTCTCTCTCTCTCTCTCTGTTTTCTTTTTCATTATTGCCTGTTTAACAAAACACCACTCAAGAGCACAAGTCTTCTGGTAAATCCCAGAACGAAAACGGACGCAATTTTTGCTGCCTATGAAACCAATATTGATAGTGAGAAAAACTTCTCAAACTTTTTATTCTCCAAATTACTCTCATTTGCCACGACTTGTTTTCGATATGCATGACAAAGTCGGACATCGGTCATCATTGAAATGACTTTTTTTTCATGCATATGTCTGCATCAAAAGAGTTTTGGAGCTAGTTTTTGGAAAAGAGTATCATTCATGAAGATTTATCTTTTTTTCTGAATCCTTTTTTTAACCCGTAACAGTCAATGAGCCCCACGCGATGCATTCACTGCGACCCTTCACCCTGCACACTCTGCCATTTCCGTTCCACCAATGCGGGCGATCGACGCCATTCAGTGCCGGCCTGCAATTTCCGGTGGGACAACCAAAACGCCCTACGGCTCCCCTCCGTTTGGGCTGTTGTGCGATGCAATTACCCCGCTTGGTCAACTCGGGTCAAACGAGTCCTAGAGATGTGTGATCTGGCTGTGTCCCAACATCTGTAATGCTTGTTTGGGGTAAAGGGAGCAAGGGGGGGGGGGGGGGGGGGGGGGCGCTAAAGGTGGAAGGACAGTGGGGGTGGAGGATGGGAGAGGTGTGGGAAGAGAGAAGGAAGAGAGGATGGGGAAGGTGTGTGGAATATGTTTTAGTAAAACGATCAGATATAAAAATATTAGGAGCTTGAAAGTTTCAGGGATAAGAGAAGAAGAAAAAAACATTCATTTCAGGCAGCTCTTTCACTGGAGTCATATTTGTAGAGGCTGAAGGGAAAGCGTCGACACGACGAGACCAGTGAAGGCAAATATGGGGACAGCTTGGGAATTTTAACATTAAGAAATGGACCAGGTTTATTCCTAGCCCTGGCTGAAGAGCAAATTCTCCGGACGAAAATAGCACATGAAGCGGCAGAAAAGGCGCAATTGACGGTGAGGGAAAACGGGAAAAGCGGGGGTGAGATGTGGAGATCACAAAATTTCATGTTGTTTGGTCTCCATCCACGCTGCAGCTCCGTCAATAGTAACCTATAACCGCCTCTTGACAGGCCGCCTGTCACGTGGTATGCAAATAAGCCGCCTGTCACGTGGTATGCAAACACTGAAGTAGCCTACTAGTGTTTCCAAAGCAGGGTAGCACTGCTGTACTGCTGGAAACGGACAATTGACTTGGGATCGAACTGTGCAAAGTTATCTTTTCTTCCATCTGAGCTTCACTGCGTAAAGAACACAAGGGAAAGGTTAAAGAGAGGTGTCTATCTTTCTTCTCGCTTCCAACGGCGAGGAAATAACCGATAGTTATGTTGTGATCGAAGAAGTACGTACGTCATCTAGGAAATCGAGAGCTTTTTATTTTATGATGTCGGGAAAAGACCGACTTGTTCTTGGCCATGTAACGTGAATTGTGTTACTGTTTCTCTTACAAGGAAATTCATTTTTGAAGAATGCACGATTCCAAAATGTTTCTGGAGAGAGAGAGAGAGAGAGAGAGAGAGAGAGAGAGAGAGAGAGAGAGAGAGAGAGAGAGAGAGATTCTTGAGTGTTGCTTGAAATAAGATGAACTCTCAAAGAAAAATCAGGGAAAATGACAGTTTATGGTTTAGCAAAGAAAATATTTCAGCACTCACGTCGAGTGATCACAAACGCACACCTGAAAATCATTATATTTTCGTAAGTAAACCTATGCCGACCTCAATTCAGAGACATGCGGGAAAACGCCCATCATAGAAAAACACGAAAGCATAATCTCCGTATGGTTGATATATAGCGGAAGCGGAGGTGATGATCATCTGCGTTGTAGTGTTCACTGTAGTTGTGTTCATTTCAGTATTTCAAGTACGTTTTGTCTACAGTGTCATTCTTCTTCTTCTTCTTCTTCTTCTCTTATTCTTCTTCTTCTTCTTCTTCTTCTCCTTCTCTTTACTTCATTCTTCTTTCTTCTTTCTTTTCTTCCTTCTTCTCTTCTTACTTCCTCCTTCTTCTTCTCTTCTTTCTCTCTTCTTCTTCTTTTCTTCGTCTCCGTCTTCTTTCTTCTTCTTCTCTTCTTCTCTTTCTTCTTCTTTCTCTTCTCGCTTCTTCTTTCTTTTCTTCGTCTTCTTTGCTTCGTCTTCTTCGTCTTCTTCTTCTTCTGCTTCTTCTTCTCTTCTTCGTCTTTTCTTCGTCTCTGCTTCGTCTCTTCTCTTCTTCTCTTCTTCTTCTTTCTTCTTCGGCGCTTCGCTTCTTCTTCTTCTTCTTCTTCTGCCAGAGAAGGGGGTGGGGAGGGGTGTTAGAACCATGGATCGTTTTAATCGGGAAAAGCAATACAAGGCATTATTTCCTCTCGCGATTGGCTGCTAATAATAATTATCTTCGGATCCAGTACTGTGGGTCGATGAAATGACAATCCAAACGCAATGGCTTCGGTAAAGACCGTCTCTTCCAAACTCATTGGCGGGTTCTGCCCACACACTTGAACTCCCACCTTTTCCCCCAGCCAATCACAGGTGAAGTCAGGTAATGGCTGCGCTCGACGCTGATTTCCTGTAGGCTCCATCGAGTGGTTTGCACCTGGAGACTCGTGCACGAGATCTCCCCAGCCACTCCTTCGCCGGCCCACAGCGAAGGCAGGTCATGCAAAAACACAGGGATTGTTCGGGGTTATTCAGCAATGGCGTGACGTGGGTTCTTTGCAAGCAGAACCGTGCAAGCTCCAGGGAAAACCAGCCATGCCTCCGCTATCTGAGGTGATCTGACGGGTGGGCGGAAGAAAGAAGGCGATATGAGGGTATAGGGGTGGGGGAGTCTGTGAGAGTGGCTGAAAGGCGAGGATGAAGAGATGTTGGACGTGTGGAGATGATTGGGATGGTTTGGCCTCAGGGAAGAGAGTATCGGAGAAATGGTCAGATGTACTTTGGGTGTTTCTTTACTTTGGGTTGACCCTAAACGTGAGGTGACTCCCCCACTTATAGCTGCTGCTTGTATCACAGCAATCGGCAAAACTTAACTTTTTTTTAATGACTACTTTTTTGGCGTGGTATGTGATGGAGCTCGGGTCTTTGGAAGAGCAATGTGGAAGGCAAAAGTAGACACAGAGGGATGCACGGACAGGCAGATACAGACAAGAGGCAGATACGCAGGCGCATATAGACAGTTACACAGTGAGAAACAGGTTCACAAAAACACAGACAAACACACGTATACAATTACACATGTGCACGCACGCACGAATGCATGCACACACGCTCGCAGGCTGGCACACACAAACACACACACTCACACGCGCGGGCGCTCACAAACTAATACACTGAGTGCACGGACATCGGGGAATCAACAGACCCAAACAGCGAGACTAACACAATTCTAGAACATCAGACAGAGAGAGACAGACTAAATATGTCCAAGCAAACTAGGACATAATCATTCATAGAAATGCAGAGGGGTCTCACAGACATACAAATGAAAGCAAAAATCCCATACTCGATCACAAACTCTGTGGACCCACATCCTCTCTCCCCTTTTTCTCCATCTGGGTCTCCCGCTCCCAAACGAGGTATCGCCACAATGGAGAACGCATCAGGCCTGAGCTGAGCGACAACAACCACTGCCATGCTGATAGTCCTCCGTGGCTTTGTCGGCCTAAAGACCCCCGGTATTCGATCGAGTCGCGTGCACATTGACGCACCTTTGACGCTCATTATCTCTTTCACCTGAGTCTCATCTCCAGGGACATCCATCACCATTTGACTTTTCATCCGCTGGATGGTGAGCACGTTCCACAGTGCTGCCTATTTGCTCTTCCCCCCTGTCTCTTTCCGTTGGTGAACAGCAAACGGCCAGGCTGCGTTGGCCAGAGAGAGAGAGGGAGAGAGAGATAGAGAGAGACAATGTAACATTCCCCGAGCTCGTTTCGCTCTTTTGAGCCGATGGGTTTGCAACGTATTAAGTTTCGTCGTTGCCTTGCTCAGCGCTGGAAGATTTCATTCAGAGAGATGGCAGACTTGACATTTTGCGCTGGTTTCCTACGTCGCTTGCGCTGCATCCTGTTCGAACACCGGTGGACATTTGTGTTCACAGAAAACCGCTGTACTTGCCAGCAGCATGACCACACTCGTGCGAGTTATGGACTGAGGACTTGGTCTGTCCAGCAACCCTTGTTTTACTCGTTCTGGCTGTGTGGCTACGGCGATGGCAGAGTGACCGCAGCCTAGTGCGAAACTCTCCATGTGACTTCTGAGCAGTTTCGGACATGATTCTTTCCACAACCGTCACGCCTTTGAATGGAGCTTCGCAACAGCAAAGAAAGGAGAACTGCATCTGCTGT
>JAWQFJ010018174.1:0-5000 GCA_034096865.1 Theodoxus fluviatilis
TCAGATCTTCGGCGCAGTCATTACTCCATGTGCCACGCTACAACACCAAGAGATCTGGGGAGAGAGCATTCTCTTTTTCTGGACCAAAACTCTGGAACGATATCCCAGACAGACTGAGGAAATCTCCTTCAATACAGACTTTCAAGTCACAGCTAAAAACTCTTTTATTCAAAGGGCGAACGTGTTGAGCGCCTTGAGCATGCCTTTGGGTGTGAGATTGGCGCTATATAAGAGCCAAAATACATACACACATACATACATACATACATACATACATACATACATACATACATACATACATACATACATACATACATACATACATACATACATACATACATACATACATACATACATACATACATACATACATACATACATACATACATACATACATACATACATACATACATACATACAAAGACAATCCAAACGTTTTCGATCTTAAAAAAGAATTATCGCTGTATCCATACTGGAGTCGGTATCGAACTGAGGACGAAAAAGCAGGCAGTGACTGGTTTTAGAAATGGATTTTTACACGAAATGACTGATTGCATGTTGTATATGATTTCAGCGATTACTTAAAAAAGCTCACACACACACACACACATACACACACACACATACACACACACGTACACACACACACAGACACACGCACGCACGCACACACTCGCACACACATACACACACATACACACACATACACATACACACACATACACACACGTACACACACACACACACAGACACACGCACGCACGCACACACTCGCACACACACACACCATAAACGAAAATGCCTTGTGAATATCCTTTACTAGCATATCAAAGTCCTGGGAAGCTCGCCTCCGATACTTCCAGTGTCCACGTTGCCTCCCAATTGCTTAGGCACTCTTCTGTCTCTCTTCCTTCGTTCGATCTTCTTGCGGCTCTCTGTAGAACGAAGACGCAGAATTTCTACCCACTCGTCTGGCGTACACTACATCCCGACACTAATGAACACAACAAACATATCAAAAAAGGAAGAATAGAAGGGAGGAATCCTTGAAAGAAGGGAGGGAGGGGAGTAGGAAATGGAGGAGGAAGGGAGAAATAATTGAACAGATGCCCATGTGCACAATGAACAAACAACATAGTCAATGCACTCGGTGGATGCACCCTGAAAATGGGTCTGCTGCCTCACTGTGCTTCTTTGACTATGCATCTCCACTACATCTGTCAAATGTCAACATCAAAAACAATCCTTGATAGGCGGATTCAGAGGGTCAGTCGCAAAACCAAGTCAAGGATCCAAACTTGACGGGAAAGTTGTTGGTTGTTTTCTTGGACCAAGTGCACACTCAGGTCCATGCAAGATCGAAACAGCAGGCGCTTATACAGAACAGTTTAAACAGGAAAAGTCATCGCGGACCAGGATGCAGAATTCTGGGCGCTAACCAAAAGGTCGGGGGTTCAGTCCCCGCCTGGTGTCCCATATATTTGCCCCGTCTGTCCTCACAGAGTTTCATCTCCGTATGTAAATAATAAGCGTTCTACACACAGTATCTTGCACACATTCGTAGATCACTGATACACCAAATCAAGACAAAGAATGAGGCTGAAAATGCCCAGAGGATACAGTATGTCCTCTACATAAAAATTGTTTACAATCGCCAGTTAAGACGAGCAAATTTCCCTGTGATTTGTTGCAACTAAACGTGTCTGAATCGAGTTACATGTATACTTGCTCCAAATTGATACAACGAACAAGAGGAATATATAGTTTTGATTACCAGGCCTGAGCCGATCACTCAGAAAATTGACAAATCACGTGGTCGGAGCGTTTGGCTGTTCTCCAGCAGCCTTCTTCACGAATACAAACTATTCATCATCCTCATATAGGTTTCCAACATTCGTTTTTTCTGTAGATTAGTTTGTGTTCTGCCTTTGTAATAATGTTGGCTTTCTGTCTCGTTCATGCACCCTTCTAAGCTAGCGTTTGAAGGAGGAAACTGCCTCAGATTTGAATAGATAGTATCAAACTGGTTGCGTGTCTACAGGGATGAAAGAAGTGATCTGTTTCAGTCTGAAAACAAGACATCAAACAACTGGACTAGACCTCGACACCTTCCAGTGCTTGCTGGTTCCCAGCATGGAAACACTGCAGTCTCTCACTAGCAGACGACACTCCAGTGGCTCCGTCACGGTAGGACTACTATATTATCTCAGCAGGGACTACCTAAGCATCCAGTGTGCCCTGCCATCTTCGTCGCCTTCCCCTTCATCTCCCCCTTGGTTTTTCCATCTTGCCCCTACCCAATGTCCACCATGAAATACTGAAGTCACAGTACAAACACTGGAGGTCAGATCCCCCTCCCCCCTCCCCTTCAGTGGAGTAATGTCCGCTACATTCAGTTCAAACTTCACACACACACACACACACACACACACACACACACACACACGCGCGCGCACACACACACACACACACACACACGCACACACACACATTAGTTATTGAGGTATAGGATATGCTATTACTAGATCTCATTGGATCTCGCATCACAATGAACTGTATGATATTCCACGTTGTGTGCCCAGGAGCAAAGCGAAACGCGCAGTGCTTGTCATACATTGACGTCATCTCTGAGAACTTTAAATAGAAGGAGTAAATGAAAACTGATATATTTTGCTTGTCAATCGATGTGTTCAAACCAAAACACAATTCCCATAGACATCTGCCCAATACACAAAAGTTGAACCTACTTCACTGAAGACTGACTTTAGATCGCTTATTTGCAAGGTTCGAGAACGCAGAAGAAACGTAGGAAGGCCCTGACTAGACACCGACATGTGTCAACGATTTCTTGAAGCTCTTTCTGCCGGACGTATCCCATTGTCTTTGTAAATGCCAGCAAACCCAACTTTTGATCACTATTGACTTTTAACAATTCAGTCACCCTCTATGCATCGACATGCTCATACTGTACTGTAGTGCTTGACAGAAAGGGAGAAGGATGTGAGGGCTGGCCCGGACTCTTCAGGAGCACATGCACTGTGAAATACAACCTACGTAAGCCTATCTGATTCAAAATCTGCCTGTACAGAGCGTGTGGAGAAAAAGCAGAATGAAAAACAAAATCGCGGAAGAATCTTATTGTTCAAACGTGTGATTCTTCCTCACACTGTTGCTGAAAGAAGCTCCGAAACTCCGAAACCCCGTCTTGTGCTGTGTTGTGCCTTACACAAAGGAGTCGCCTTGTTGCGCAGCAGACGATATTTTTGCCGTGTGCGTCTGCCACTGACCCAGTAATCCTCTGCATCACGTGACACGCGCATTTGATGACCTACATCAACAGGGTAGGGGCGAGGCTTCCGTCCTGTGGCCTGCAGTCAGAGAGAGCTGTAAAGAGAGGCAAGGAAAGCTGACGGTTAGACTACGTCGGCACTGGAATAGAGCTCGATGGATGGGAGCACTGCTGATTCAACAGACTTCAGTATTTCTCTCCCTGTGGCCTTGGTGTCAGCACACAACAGACAGGGCGACGTAGATTTAGCTGGAAGGCGACTTCAGCTCCACACAGAGAGGACTGTGTAGAGTGCAGCCACCAACTGGCCACTCAAGCTGACGTGCTGCTGCTGTCGTCATTGCTTTCTTACCGTGAGCAGAAAATGAGTTGCCAAGCAGCCTACGTTTATTAATAGTCCTGCTGGTCAATACCTCGACTTTTATTTTCATCTCGTGCTTTGCATTCCCACTGCTGACTCGATGAGTCACCCGAGAACGAGGAAAATCCGCCTGCTGTGACAGCCTCCCTGTGACAGTCAGTGAGAGTTGAGAGTGTGTGTCGCTCAGCGTCGAGCGAATTATTTCACCCAAACTGAGGCATTACGAATTTCGTATCAAGGTTCTCATCTGGAAACTTTCAGTCCGATTGATGGTACAAGTCAAGAGACTGGAGTTCATGAAAGAAAGACAATGTCATCGTCCTCCAGCTGATGAAACACAGTGACGTCAGCCACCCGGACAGAGCCAGCCATGGCGTCCTCCAGTACTGGCAGCAGACATACCCCTCCACCCGGTACCCCACCCACCCCCATGACGTCACAGGAAGGCAACAGCAAGCCCCGTGGCCACCCAGGGGAGGACCGAAGGAAGGGCAGGAAAAAACTGGTAGGTTGTCTTCCCTAGCTCGTTTTCTTGTGGTTCCCTTGTCCATCAGGGAACATGGAAAGTGTGCCTTTCTAGGTACACGGTTATTTTCTCTGGCCATCCCTGTCACTGTCTGACGTAGGGCTCTGTGGCCGAGTGGTCAGCGCTTGACCTGCGGTCACTCTCGACCAGTGGGTGCGGCGTTCGAAGCTGCGCGTGTTCCCGAAGTTGCTTCCTTAGCAAGATGCTACACTCACGTAGTCTCTCTCTCTCTCTCTCTCTCTCTCTCTCTCTCTCTCTCTCTCTCTCTCTGTCTTTTCCCCCCTTTCTCTCTCTCTATCGCTCTGTCTCTTTCTCCGTCTCTCCCTCCGTCTCTCTCTCCATCTCTCTCTCTCCGTCTCTCTCTCTCCCTCTCCCTCCCACTCCCTCTTCCTCCCCCCCTCCCCTCCCCCATCTCTCTCTCTCTTTCTCTATCTCTCGTCTCTATCTTTCTGTCTCTCTCCTTATCTCTCTTGCTTTCCTTCTCTCTCTCTCTCTCTCTCTCTCTCTCTCTCTCTCTCTCTCTCTCTCTCTCTCTCTCTCTCCATTTAGCCTCTCATAAGTATCTGCAGCTCAATAAGTGTGTGCTTGTGGAAAAGATAAAAGATGGCCGAGCACCAGATTATCTAATCAAACGATTTTTAGCAGTCATCAATCAGAGGAATTGACAAATTTCTCCTGCCTCAGCCTCGCATCGATTTGTTCAAATCGAGCTTATCTTACTCCGGGGCGGCTCTGTGGAATTCACTTCCTGATGACATCAAATGTATCAAGTCTTTGCCTATGTTCAAAGAAAAAATTCGCTCTATTCTCAGGCATCATCCTAC
>JAWQFJ010018174.1:7500-32991 GCA_034096865.1 Theodoxus fluviatilis
CGCGTGGAAGGTCACTTATACGGATACATGCACATCCTCCACCATCCTCAAGTGCTCTGCGTGAAGTGTAACATGAGAGAGAGAGAGAGAGAGAGAGAGAGAGAGAGAGAGAGAGAGAGAGAGAGAGAACGAACGAACGAACGAACGAAAAGTTTATTTGATCAGGCCACCGGCCCATTTCAAAGGAGTTTACAGTATCTCGTAGCACAATTATATTACAGGTTCAAGTCAATTACAGTCCCGAGACAGTGTTACCAGTAACCAGCTAATCAATGTAGAAACTGTCTGATTCGACAGAGTCTAGTGCCTCGGATCTTCTCTTGAAAGCCTTCAGCAAGAAAACACTTACTGGTCTGACCACAGATGGACTCTCTGCTGAAAACAGGGTGACAAGATCATTCCGAGGGCTTCCTTCAAGATATACCATGATATATTGCTGACGAATATCAGACAAAGCAGGACATTCCAAAACAAAGTGAATTTCATCCTCATCTTTCTCTCTACATAATGGACAGAGGGTTTGTGATGGCCCAGAACTGTATCTGAATCTATGAGTAAACAAATCGCTAATACCCATACGAAAGCGCGCGTATACATTCTTGAATGCCTTCTTGTCAATGGCATGCAGATAACATTCTGGCTCGAGTACCTTTTTTATCTCCCTGTACAATACAAATCTACTACTTTCTTCTAGTTTTAGAGAGAGAGAGAGAGAGAGAGAGAGAGAGAGAGAGAGAGAGAGAGGGAGAGAGAGAGGGAGAGAACGAACGGTTTATTGCTAGGCCACCGGCCCTTCACAACAGCATCACCAAATATCAAATGTTACAGAATACTTGCATACGCTTCTTCAGTCACTGCAATACATGCAGCCTCCTCTCTCCTCTTAAATGCATAGTATGAATACATTGCAGCGGACCTGATCACATTCGTATGTTGTGCCGTCAGCAGATTCTTTTCGTCCACCACTGAGATACTCGTAAGGCTTCTAATGTACTTGTATCTCAGATCTTCATAAGCTGGACATTCAAGTAGGAAATGCTTTTCACATTCCTCTGTTTCATAACATGCTGGACACAAATAGGTGTTATTGTCGCTATCTGTTACGAATGTGTATTTACGTACATAGAGGTCAGTAAATGCATACGAAAAGGAATGTATACATCTCTGAACGGTTTCTTGTCTAAGCTGTACAAATATATTTTCCTGCTCCGAACGGGTTTGAAAAGTCGATAAAAAGAATATCTATCACTATTGGTCAAGGCATCCATCCACAATGAGTTGTATTCGCGGGTCATTCGCTTTCTGAGCTCCCTCAGGAATTCTCCTTCACTCTGCAACCCTTAGATCAGTTCATACTTAAGAAAATCCGTATCAACATAACCTTTCTTTAATTCTGCAAGACCAGTTTTCACTCGTGTCTAATACAAGCATCATGTTATAAACTTTGCGAGGATATCTACTGGGTTCCATCTTTAATAATCGTCGCCAGTATCTGACAGCTCTAATATAGGCAGTGATGTACAATGGGTATCTACCCGAATCTTCATACACCAACAGATTTGGAGTGTGCGTGGGCAAATTGAAAAAGCGTTTTAAGGCTTGTAAATGGATCGATTCCACAACGTACCACTGGCTAGAAGTATACAACAAAATTGACTGCACCTGAGCATCAAATAACTTAAAATGTACATCCGGTGAAATGCAATTTAGTTTCCTCAAACTCCTGGTCACTTGTATCATACTACCTCTCGCTCGATGAACAAGATCTGATTGCATAACATTAAAAGATAGTTTGGTTGTGAACAATGCACCAAGGTACCGGTACTCATTCACAATTTCAAGTCTTTCCGAACCCAAATGCCATCTCTCATGTTCCGCCAAATAACTTCCATTTCGAAACACAATAACCTTTGTTTTTTCGTGAATCAATCACGAGAGAGAGAGACAGAGGGAGAGAGAGAGAGAGAGAGAGAGAGAGAGAGAGAGAGAGAGAGAGAGAGGGAGGGGGGAAGGAAAGGTATCGGTTTGACTTGGTATCTGTGCTGGAAAAAGGCTCATGAATGAGAATGCTGCTGATACGACAGACTGTAGTATCTCTCTCTTCCTCTGGCCTCCCTGTCAGCACACAACATGACCGGTCGTTGTGGCTTTAACATTAAAGGCGACTCCAGCTCTATACGGACAGGACTGTGTAGAGTGCAACCACCCATGTGCCCACCCAATCTGACGTGCTGCTGCTGTCATCATTGATTTCTTACCGTGTACAGAGGAAAATTTGCCGAACGTGTGTCATCTCGAAAATAGTGACAATGAACTTACAAGATGAACATTGATGATGAAATACAAATCACCACTGACATGGAATACATACTGGTACAGAAACTGCTATTGGATCGCTGCTAATGAAGAATTCTTTTTTTAACAACTCTCCTGAGTAATCAGTTCTGAAATGCAAAAAATTAGTTGTGTCTGTCTGTGTGTGTTTGTGTCTGTCTGTGTGTCTCTCTGTCTGACCGTCTTTCTGTCTGTCTGTCTGTCTGTCTGTCTGTCCGTCCGTCCGTCCGTCCGTCTGTCCGTCTGTCTGTCTGTCTGTCTGTCTGTCTGTCTGTCTGTCTGTCTGTCTGTCTGTCTGTCTGTCTGTCTGTCTGTCTGTCTGTCTGTCTGTCTGTCTGTCTGTCTGTCTAACTGTCTGTCTGTCTGTCTGTGTGTATAACGTTGTGGAAATCAAACTCAGTCGGGGCACAACGTGAAAATAAAAAGGTCTGGCAATGAAAAGGCAGTGACGATAGTAACAAGTTATTTAAAAAACACGCTTTTTTAATTAGGAGCCCTGACACGAGTGGTGTGTTCGTGCCCCACTTTTGAACAGTCACCTTGTTGCCCAATAGCTGTTCTATTTTTGTCACTGTGTCAGCTACCCGGTCTTGCCTCGAGCCACCCCTCTGGCGACCTGCATGCAGGCAGTCACGCCACACACGCATGCAGGCGGACAGACAGGTGTGGCGCGAGGCGAGCAAAGCTGACAGTCTGCACTTAGATGTTCTCTGGAAGGGAGTGCGGTGTATGGGAGTGGTGCTGATGGGACAGGCTCCGGCGTCTCTCTCAGTCTGACCTCGGTGTCTGCACACAACAGAGAGGACAAAGTGGCCATACCAAGAATGGAATGCAGCTCCTACAGAGAGGACGGTGTAGAATACAGGCAACACGACATCCCAACTGCCCACCCAGGCTGTCGTACAGTCGCTTTCTTTTCGTGTTTAGGGGAAAGTTTGTTTAGCAATCCTCGTTTGTGAATAGGCCAGGGGAAATACCATATTCTTTCACTGTTCCTCCCTACTTTTGTTATCGACCTGTTGACTCAACAGTGAATCACCAGTGAGGGAAGAAATTACGCATATCCCAAAAGCCTTGCCGTGACACTGACAGTCAGTGACAGCTGAACGTAGGCGTCACTTAGGACCAAGGCGGTGACTGATCTCGGTCAGTGGAATCTCCACTTCTTGTGGAGGCAGTGGTCTGACAACTTCCTGACACACTGGAAAAAGCATCAAGCCACTGGAGATTTGGACCGGCGGATAAATCGTCGTCCCCATCTGAACCAAAATCCAGGGTGACATCAGCCACTATGACAGAGCCAACCATGGCGTCCTCCAGTGCTGGCAGCAGACAGACCCATACCCCCTCTGCCCCACCACCCCCAATGACGTCAGAGGAAGACAAGCCCCAGCCCCCTGGCCACACTGCCACAGGAGAGACAGGCACGGAGGCCAGGGGAAAGTCCTGCACACGTGGGAAACAGACTGAGGTCAGTGCTACTTGTTTTTCTTCTTCCCCTTTCCGTGGATGGCAGGGGACATAACCCATCCCTGCTGTGCTGCGTGAGCGTCTGCAGCTGTAGTGGTTTTGCCGTGATCGAGTACGTTGGTAGACTTGCCTCATTTTAAAATTCTGCTCCCTTTAGAGAAGCCTGACTTAACATTTCCCCAAACTTTAAGTTTTATACTCTTGTGTAGATGGAGGTACCACGGTGCGTGCTGACATGTGTCAGTGGGTGCAAGTGAGAGTGTACTGCTGTGAGTATTCGCGTATGCAATTGTGTGGCACGTGATCAGACATTTGTTTGCACGTGGTGATAAGACTTGCGCTAGGACAGCCACCCACTGCTGTTGCTGAGGTGATCTTGTATGACACGAGTTGTCTCAGTTTGCTGGTTTGAAAAGCCGTTCATAGTGTGACGTTTCCGCCACGGGAGTTGACTTTGGGAAATTAGAAGTAGACTGGACACATAACTTCGTCCGAGTCCAGTTCAGGCATTCCGCCCATCCTCAACCCCAGACTGCACACAGGCACAGAGAACACGCTTGGGGACTCCCACTGTGTCAGCAGACGACAGGTGAAGGAGTGGAGGACTGCTTGATCGAAGCCCGACACGGTCGGCCGTCCACCGACGTAGCAGTCCGTCCACGACGTGGTGCCCAGCGCCGAGCAGCGCGATCAAGTTTCTCTAGGAAGTGTGCATGTTATCCAGCACAGCCAGCTCCAGCACAGCACAGTCAGCTACAGCACAGCCAGCTCCAGTACAGCCAGCTACAGCACAGCACAGCCAGCTCCAGCACAGCACAGCCAGCTCCAGCAGAGTCAGCTCCAGCACAGCCACCTCCAGCACAGCCAGCTCCAGCACAGCCAGCTCCAGCACAGCCAGCTCCAGCACAACCAGCTCCAGCACAGCCAGCTCCAGCACAGCACAGCCAGCTCCAGCACAGCCGATTCCAGCACAGCACAGCCAGCTTCAGTACAGCCAGCTCCAGCACAGCACAGCCAGCTTCAGTACAGCCAACTCCAGCACAGCACAACCAGCTCCAGCACAGCACAGTCAGCTCCAGCACAGCCAGCTCCAGCACAGCCAGCTCCAGCACAGCCAGCTCCAGCATAGCACAACCAGCTCCAGCAAAGCACAGCCAGCTCCAGTACAGCCAGCTCCAGCACAGCACAGCCAGCTCCAGCACAGCACAACCAGCTCCAGCACAGCACAGTCAGCTCCAGCACAGCCAGCTTCAGCACAGCTAGCTCCAGCACAACCAGCTCCAGCACAGCCAGCTCCAGCACAGCCAGCTCCAGCACAGCCAGCTCCAGCACAGCCAGCTCCAGCACAGCACAGCCAGCTCCAGCACAGCCAATTCCAGCACAGCACAGCCAGTTTCAGTACAGCCAGCTCCAGCACAGCACAGCCAGCTTCAGCACAGCCAACTCCAGCACAGCACAGTCAGCTCCAGCACAGCCAGCTCCAGCACAGCCAGCTCCAGCGCAGCCAGCTCCAGCACAGCCAGCTCCAGCACAGCCAGCTCCAGCACAGCACAACCAGCTCCAGCACAGCACAGTCAGCTCCAGCACAGCCAGCTTCAGCACAGCCAGCTCCAGCACAACCAGCTCCAGCACAGCCAGCTCCAGCAGAGCCAGCTCCAGCACAGCACAGCCAGCTCCAGCACAGCATAACCAGCTCCAGCACAGCACAGCGAGCTTCAGTACAGCCAACTCCAGCACAGCACAACCAGCTCCAGCACAGCACAGTCAGCTCCAGCACAGCCAGCTCCAGCACAGCCAGCTCCAGCACAGCCAGCTCCAGCATAGCCAGCTCCAGCACAGCACAACCAGCTCCAGCACAGCACAGTCAGCTCCAGCACAGCCAGCTTCAGCACAGCTAGCTCCAGCACAACCAGCTCCAGCACAGCCAGCTCCAGCACAGCCAGCTCCAGCACAGCCAGCTCCAGCACAGCACAGCCAGCTCCAGCACAGCCAATTCCAGCACAGCACAGCCAGTTTCAGTACAGCCAGCTCCAGCACAGCACAGCCAGCTTCAGCACAGCCAACTCCAGCACAGCACAGTCAGCTCCAGCACAGCCAGCTCCAGCACAGCCAGCTCCAGCACAGCCAGCTCCAGCACAGCACAACCAGCTCCAGCACAGCACAGTCAGCTCCAGCACAGCCAGCTTCAGCACAGCCAGCTCCAGCACAGCCAGCTCCAGCACAGCCAGCTCCAGCAGAGCCAGCTCCAGCACAGCACAGCCAGCTCCAGCACAGCATAACCAGCTCCAGCACAGCCAGCTCCAGCACAGCACAACCAGCTCCAGCACAGCACAGTCAGCTCCAGCACAGCCAGCTCCAGCACAGCCAGATCCAGCACAGCACAACCAGCTCCAGCACAGCACAGTCAGCTTCAGCACAGCCAGCTCCAGAACAACCAGGTCCAGCACAGCACAGCACAGCCAGCTCCAGCAGAGCCAGCTCCAGCACAGCACAGCCAGCTTCAGCACAGCATAACCAGCTCCAGCACAGCCAGCTCCAGCACGGCACAACCAGCTCCAGTACAGCCAGCTTCAGTACAGCACAGCCAGCTTCAGAACAGCCAGCTCCAGCACAGCACAGCCAGCTCCAGCACAGCCAGCTTCAGTACAGCACAGCCAGCTTCAGTACAGCACAGCCAGCTTCAGTACAGCCAGCTCCAGCACAGCACAACCAGCTTCAGTACAGCCAGCTTCAGCACAGCACAGCCAGCTTCAGTACAGCCAGCTCCAGCACAGCACAGCCAGCTCCAGCACAGCATAACCAGCTCCAGCACAGCCAGCTCCAGCACGGCACAACCAGCTCCAGTACAGCCAGCTTCAGTACAGCACAGCCAGCTTCAGAACAGCCAGCTCCAGCACAGCACAGCTAGCTCCAGTACAGCCAGCTTCAGTACAGCACATCCAGCTTCAGTACAGCACAGCCAGCTTCAGTACAGCCAGCTCCAGCACAGCACAACCAGCTTCAGTACAGCCAGCTTCAGCACAGCACAGCCAGCTTCAGTACAGCCAGCTCCAGCACAGCACAGCCAGCTCCAGCACAGCATAGCCAGCTCCAGCACAGCACAGCCAGCTCCAGCACAGCACAGCCAACTCCAGCACAGCACAGTCAGCTCCAGCAGAGCACAGTCAGCTACAGCACAGTCAGCTCCAGCACAGCCAGCTCCAGCACAGCCAATTCTAGCACAGCACAGCACAGTCAGCTCAAGCACAGTCAGCTTCAGCACAGCACAGTCAGCTCCAGCACAGCCAGCTCCAGCACAGCATGCTCCAGCACAGCCAGCTCCAGCAAATTCAGCTCCAGCACAGCACAGCACAGCAAGCTCTAGCACAGTACAGCTAGCTCCAGCAAAGTCAGCTCCAGCACAGCAGAGCCAGCTTCAGCACAGTCAGCTACAGCACAGCCAGCTCCAGCACAGCCAGCTCCAGCTCCAGCACAGCCAGCTCCAGCACAACCAGCTCCAGCACAGCCAGGTCCAGCTCAAGCACAGCACAGCCAGCTCCAGCTCCAGCACAGCCAGCTACAGCACAGTCAGCTCCAGCACAGCCAGGTTCAGCTCCAGCACAGCACAGCCAGGTCCAGCTACAGCACAGCACAGCACAGCCAGCTACAGCACAGCCAGCTCCAGCACAGCCAGGTCCAGCTCCAGCACAGCACAGCCAGCTCCAGCTCCAGCACAGCCAGCTCCAGCACAGCCAGCTACAGCACAGCACAGCCAGCTACAGCACGGCCAGCTCCAGCTCCAGCAAAGCCAGCGGGTCTCCAGTGCCAAACAGACAATCTGGCCCGAGTGTCCAGTACCCTAGTTCTCTGAATTAACGAAGAAAAAACTTTAGCCATGGTTTTTAGACGAGGGGGATAGCTGATAAGAGGAGAGAGATGGCTGTTACATGATAACAGAATAAGACATCGTAAATCTATACAAGTAATGCATTGGAACTGGGTGAATATGTCGAAGATTTTGTCCAAGAAATGCTTTGCATATGTTTGGAAAGATGGTGGAACAACTCATGAGAAGGTTTTCCTACGAAACCTAAAACAGAGATTATGAGACTCCTACCATCAGGTATGGGCATAAAAAATTAATGGAAGGGAGATATTTGTATATTACAGATCATACAAAAGTAAGATCATAATGTGAAAGATATCTCAATGATATACCTATTAAGAAGTTTAGAGATGTCTTCATCCGATTTAGAATGGAACTCAACTCACTTGGCACGAATAACCAATATGCAAAGAATCAAAGCGAAAATAATATATGTCTACCCTGTAAAGACAGAATAGATGACAAAGAGCACTTTATGCTACATTGTATCAGATTTAAAGAGCTGAGAGTAGTATCTATTGCCAAATATGTGGAACTGTCTTCACACTCACCTACAGCATTTAATGATTGGAAAAGATTGTCAAAGAAATAGAGATGTGGCTATGTACATATCGGGCACATTATGCGTTCATGGTGCAAACTCAGCTGATACAAGAAATAGCAATGCCCACAGAGAAGTAAACATTTCAGCGTGAGTCAATGGAGTAATTTAAGTTTTCGCAGGATAAAACAGCATTCTTCCTGTAAATTGCAATCATTCATGCAAATATGTTGTGAATGTTTACTTCATTTCTTGCCGATTCGCGAAAATCTACCCATTTCTGGTAAGACACGTCGAAAGTATTTATTAAAGTATTCATTATAGTAAACATTTGTATCATATTAAACTTGTGTTCTTACTGTGTTGGTTACAAGATGCAGTAATAGCCAGAAGTAAGCTGCACTGTGAAACATTTCTGTCTCGAGGCCAGACATTGAAGACAAGTCGCTGATAGACCATAACTCGTATGTGCATGACGGATATACACGTAAATCAGAATTTTCTCTCCTTCTCTTCTGAAGTACGACTTCCATACACATTGCAGAAAGGCGTAGAGGAAGGCTGTACAAAATCCAGGGGTACAGAGGTTGCCCGCCTGCTAGGCGACGCGAAGCGTTCCTCTCGCTGCATTTCTATTTCAACATTGCTTGACTTACATCTGACCCGGGTATCATATACCCGCTCGTGTGAACTAAACGGACAGCATTGCACAGTCGTGTATGTCTCCCTACCCTGACTGAGAGGGGTGGCTGCAGGCTGCAGGGGGTGGAACGGTGTGCCTCCCTACCCTGACTGAGAGGGGTGGCTGCGTGCTGCATGGGGTGGGACGGTATGCCTCTCTACCCTGATTGAGAGGGGTGGCTGCGTGCTGCAGGGGGTAAGACGGTATGCCTCCCTACCCTGACTGAGAGGGGTGGCTGCGTGCTGCAGGGGGTGGGACGGTGTGCCTCCCTACCCTGATTGAGAGGGGTGGCTGCGTGCTGCAGGGGGTGGGACGGTGTGCCTCCCTACCTTGACTGAGAGGGGTGGCTGCGTGCTGCAGGGGGTGGGACGGTATGCCTCCCTACCTTGACTGAGAGGGGTGGCTGCGTGCTCCAGGGGGTGGGACGGTATGCCTCCCTACCCTGATTGAGAGGGAAGGTCCTGTGTACACTAGGAGCACGGCTGTATGACCTGACACGAAGCAAAGCTAGGTCGCTGACATCCCGCGAAAAAAGATCGACTGTTGGCAACAAAGCGACTGTGTCGTGCAAGGCAGCAACACACAGCAGAGGGCGGGCTTCTGACAGCTACAGCGTGCTGAACAGACCACTGTCCGTTTCTCCATTTGCCCCTCTGGCTAAACATTTCTTGTCACCATTTGTACAGGCAGAGTTTCGATGAATTACTTGGAACACTCAGACACACGGAATTTTCTCCATTGCTTCTCACATCTCGGGCACTTTCTCTCTCGTGCATTACTGTAGAATAGAAGTGTGTCAGGGAATGGAGGGCGACTGTTAATTCTAAAGACACCGATCCAATAGCAACGGTGTGTGTTGGCATTTGCAAACCCGTCAAGGCTGGAAGTAGAAAAGTTAGTCAAGCATGTCGGTGTCTATTCAGGGCAGGGCAGTCCATTGCTACGAAAAAGCTTGACGTGTGCTGCACGGCAAAGTCACAACTAGAACGGTTTGCAGTCTGTCTTGTCCTTAAGTGACCTGTACTGAGATAAGTCTCTCTCTCTCTCTCTCTCTCTCTCTCTCTCTCTCTCTCTCTCTCTCTCTCTCCTCTTCTCCTTTCTCTCTCTCTCTCTTGCATCTCTCTCTCTCTCTCTCTCTGTACTGAAGAATATGGAGTTCCCACTAAAGGAATTGGAAGACAGGCTGGAAGAAGGACATGTCTGCAATCGCCGAGACGACGTCATTTTCCACGGCGTCCCTGAAGCGGACAACGACGGGAAGGAGGACTGCGCGCCGCGCGAGGTGGACGTGGTGAACGCCGTTCTGCCTGGCTGCCTTCAAGCAAGAGTCCCGCCAGCCTACAGGCTGGGCCGGCGCGCGCCTGGCAAGATTAGGTCCATCCTGGCACGCTTCACCTGCTCGGCGGACAAGATAGTTGTCCTACCAAGGCGCTAGGACAGCCACCCACTGCTGTTGCTGAGGTAATCTTGTATGACACGTGTTGTCTCAGTTTGCTGGTTTGAAAAGCCGTTCATAGTGTGACGTTTCCGCCATGGGAGTTGACTTTGGGAAATTAGAAGTAGACTGGACACATAACTTCGTCCGAGTCCAGTTCAGGCATTCCGCCCATCCTCAACCCCAGACTGCACACAGACACAGAGAACACGCTTGGGGACTCCCACTGTGTCATTAGACGACAGGTGAAGGAGTGGAGGACTGCTTGATCGAAGCCCGACACGGTCGGCCGTCCACCGACGTAGCAGTCCGTCCACACACAACACACACACACACACACACACACACACACACACACACACATACACACACACATAACCACACAGACACACAAACACACACACACACACACATATATACGCACACAGTTATACAGACACGCACGCACGCACACACACACACACACACACACACACACACACACACACACACACACAAGCTCACTCCCACAAGCACGGGGGGACATAAATATATAGGGATGCATACCCCACCTGCCGGCTTCACCGCGCGCCCACCCGTTATAAACGAGGTAGGAAGGCACACCCGTACTGCCGCATGCTCCACGCAGCCACCCGCTATAAGTGACGTAGAAAGACACACCCGACCTGCTGCCTGCAGTCGAACAGAGACAGCTGTAGAGAGCGGGAATGGAGGAGATTGTTTCGGACCGGCTAACTGAACCTAGGGTTAGCCTAGCCCGCACACTCGAAAATAAAAAGAAAACACACAAACAGCATATATATATATATATATATATATATGGGTTGTATTCCAAACAATAGCCTTACGGTGTACACTCAACAGCCTCGGCCAACGTCAGTACACAAGGCACTAACGTAACGGCCCCCGCCGACACGCGCAACAGGTGACCAAGCGGCCCCCGCCGACTGTCTCCACACCGGCCCCCACCAGGAGAGCTCCGAGTCTCAGTTCGCGTTACTGGACTCGTTCACCATGAAGAACCCTGAAAATAATGCATACAAAGTAACTCATCCGTTCCGACTTCACTGTCACTCATCGCCATACACACGCGGTATTTACAATATAAAATGACAGCGAATTCAATCGACACTAACCCGTCTTCCTGGGGTTCATTCGCTCGAGTGTCGCACACGGCTTTCACTTGACAAATATGCAGTCAATCAGATCATCCACTCACACGTGGACACTCCTCAGCCACCACGTCACCAACTCATGCTAAAAGTAATCACAAGCAAAAAGGAAATCACGTGCAGACACCATACGCCACATTCGGTTCGTAACGAGAGAGAGAGAGAGAGAGAGAGAGAGAGAGAGAGAGAGAGAGAGAGAGAGAGAGAGAGAGAGAGAGAGAGAGAGGGAGGGAGGGAGGGAGGGAGGGAGGAGGGAGGGAGGGAGGGAGGGAGGGAGGGAGGGAGGGAGGGAGGGAGGGAGCGAGGGAGCGAGGGAGGGGGGAGGTGGAGAGGGAGGGAGAGAGGGGGGGAGAGAGAGAAAGAAGGAGAGAAGGAGGAGAGAGAGAGAGAGAGAGAGAGAGAGAGACAGACAGACAGACAGACAGAGAGAGAGACAGAGAGAGAGAGACAGAGAGAGAGAGTAAATGGTGTGTGTGTGTGTGTGTGTGTGTGTGTGTGTGTGCGCGCGCGGGTTGGTGGGTATGGGCGTGCGTGTGTCTGTGTTTGTATGCCTGTGTGTGTATGTGTGTGTGCTTGCATGCGTGTGCGTGTACGTGTATGTGTGAGTGTGCACACGTGTATGTGTATGTGTGTATTGTGTGAGCGTGCGTACACGCGTGCACGCACGCGCAGTTGTGTGTGCATGTGCGTTCGTGTGCGTGCGTGTACGTGTACTCGTATGTGTGCGTGCATATACGTGTGTTTGTGTGTGTGTGTGTGTGTGTGTGTGTGTGTTTGTGTGTGTGTGAACTTTTTATTTACTTGTGTTTTTACGCGAATGAGAACGTATGTGGTCAAGAGTACAGAGGTGCTGAGTATTGGTGTGACACAACTATTTCATAATAAACTTTCGGATACAGTAATGATACACTCTTCATTTCTCATACATATGAAACATTAGGTGATGTCTAAACTGTACAGAAAAGAAAAACTGAATGCAATGTTTAGTTTAGTTGTATTTGAAGAAGACAGTTTGGAGTCTCATCTTAACTTGACACCAAAGTGTGACATGAAAATTGGCTGCGGTGTAAAGTTGAGTTAAGACGAATGCTAACCTCTAATTTGAATAAAAATTATGGTTTTATTTATTTTCTTCTTGACGCAGGAGCAAAAATATCATTAATACTTGGATGTTGAAGCTGCAATAAAGTTTTTGTGTTGAATAGTTTATCTTTTGTGGCTCTTTTTTTGAATGAGTGGTGGTGTCAAGTAAAGATGAGACTCCAAACTGTCTTCTTCAAATACAACAAAACTAAACATTACATTCAGTTTTTCTTTTCTGTACAGTTTAGACATCACCTATTTATGTGAAATGAAGAGTGTATCATTACTGTATCAGAAAGTTTATTTTGAAATATTTGTGTCACACCAATACTCAGTACATCTGTAATCTTGATCATGTACGCCTGCGGTTGCATGCATGAAATATATTTCAGAAACGAGATACCAAATTCCCACAGCAATCTTTGTTGTTGCAGAATTCATCTGTAGCAGAGGAACTGCAGAGATTCGACTCTTACTTTGGAAAGAAAGGAAAGATCTACGTCTTCCCCGAGGTGAAGGAACCTAAACTTAAGGCTTACCAGGAACAAAAAGGGGGGCGAACACAGTCTGGCAAGACTTCAGGTGCAGCAGCTGTCACAGAAACACGACACAAGAGACGCGACACAGGGCCTCCCCCGGGCCAGAGCGAAGGAAACTGGAAGAAGGAGATGAGCACTACCCCAGACACATGCAGCTCACAGATTTCCGCTTCTGAACAACACTCTGGCAGCACGGGGAAGACTCGGCTAAAGATCAAAGAACCAAAATGCTTTGTTCTCAATGAGAAAAAGTTACAGGAATCGGAGAAGACGGGGCAAGTACAGGGGGAGAAGGCAGAGCTGGACGTCGTAGAGAGGACCAGGGCAGCACTGGAAGGGATCGCCAGTCCCGATGACCATCCTGTCTTCCTACTCCACAACCAGCAACTGGGGAAGGAGAGGAACGTAGAGATAGACGTGCTGGTGTTGCATCCATCCCTGGGAGTCCTCGTCCTGGAGGTGAAGGCCACGAAAAGCACCAAGGCATTCACACATTTCGATATCGCCACTTCTCAGCTCCTCTACGCCCAGGAACTCATCCAGGAGGAGATGGGGGACCTGCTGGAGAAGGATGCGATTATCCTGACCCTTGCCCTGCCAAACCTCAAGAAGGACGATGCTGATGTCATCAGAGAGAAGGTCAAGGTATAAGTCCAATTACGTACTTGTGTACTTTATTGTAAGAGTTACAGTGGCCGATCTCCATTTGCACTTGGAAATATTTCACAATACGTGACCTCTTTGAAATTCGCTCTGCATAGATGCGATCTCTTCCGCTGACGCCTCTTAAGACGCATCCATTCACCCCTGTCTTCTGTGTTGCTTTATCGCATTGCTGGGGAATGAGACCTAGAGGACCAGATTAGCATGTTGATAGGCAGTGAGGCGTTGATTGGCAGTTCCTGTGTAACGTGACTGGTGAGGAGGGGGAAGGAAGAACGACCACTTGACATGAGAGCGAGGCTTCTAGTCTCGGTAGCTATTGCCCCAGGTCTGTCCATGACGAGTATGATGATGTACGGCGTATATGTCATCAATAATCATTGTTCCAATATCCAGGGGCGTAAGGCACAGAAGCGAAGATCTGACGTGACAGCACGACCGACGTCTCCTGAGGGTGAGCCAGTGGTGACGTCTGCTTCTGGGATAGTAGAGCGGGCCGCCATTCCCTCACCAGAGCGGGCCGCCATTCCCTCACCAGAGCGGGCCGCCATTCCCTCACCAGAGCGGGCCGCCATTCTCTCACCAGAGCGGGCCGCCATTCCCTCACCAGAGCGGTCCGCCATTGCCTCACCAGAGCGGCCCGCCATTCCCTCACCAGAGCGGGCCGCCATTCCCTCACCAGAGCGGGCCGCCATTCCCTCACCAGAGCGGTCCGCCATTCCCTCACCAGAGCGGGCCGCCATTCCCTCACCAGAGCGGTCCGCCAGTCTTGGCGGGAACGCCAGCTCTGCTCCCTCAACGGCGCCTCCAGCCTCCATGCCTGCTGATGACGTCACGGCCCCTTCCTCCACGTCACCAACGTCAGCAAGGCAAGGCGGAAGTGACAACCAGTCTGGCGGTGGGGATGGCCGTAAGAAAGACGAGGTCAGTCTAATGTTTTTCTGGGTGATTTGTGTGCACGCGTTTATGTGCGCGTACATGCGCGCGTGCGCGCGTGCGTGTGTGCAGGAGTGCCTGACTTGATTTGTCTATATTTCTTCGTCCTCCATTCACCAGCATGCACACGCACTCATAGAGATAAGTGTGTGTGTGTGTGTGTGTGTGTGTCTCTGTGTGTGTGTGTGTGTGAATGCATGGTGTGTGTGTGTGTATGTGTGTTTGTGTGTATCTGTATGCGTATGTGCACGTGCGCGCTCACACACATATGTATTTTTTAAAACTTTCATTTCCCTTTTATTTGATAGTCATCCGTTTGTACATTCGTTCTCTCCGTTGGTTTGTTCGTTTGTTCATTGCATATGTAGTTTCGTATCACCAGCGTGGTTTTCTTGGCTATTTGCAGCATCTGGAAGACCACCCAGAGATTCGTCTTCTGTGCGGCTCCACTCCGGAGGGCTTCACAAAATGGGTCACAGAACTCCAGCAACTCAGAGACAAGGCCGGCCCCGCCTTCCAAGGCTCCACTCCCGAGGAGAGGCTGGTCAGCTTCAAGAGAGCTTGCTTCAGGTGGGTGACACCTCTCTCCCTCGTGCTTCATCACCTCTGTCTCCGAGTTGCTCTTGGACTGAATAAGTTCTGTTTGACAAAGTGTTATTCCTGTCGCTGCCGTTACTTTTCGTTGCTACCCGATACCAGAAGGTACCGTACATAATTGCTGATGTGGGTAAGCAGTCCTGTCGTTTGCATGCGTTGTTCCATATGATGTCATAAAGCTTGGATGACGTCAACGACTTTAACTCGCGAACTATTTCTCTTGTCCCGCGATGTCAACAAATCGGATTCTTGCTCATGTTCATTCTTTATTTGGCGCGTGAAAACTAGACATGAAAGTGAGCTCTCCGCATGACGCCACGAGGGAACCAGTGCACCATTTCCATTAGTAGCGAATTTCTTACAACGAGATATTGGCGAGTTGCTTTTGATCCGCAATGACGAGTTGGGGTAGATCGCCTGGACACTTCCCTCGATTTGTACCGCCTCTTGCACAGGGACAACGCTCCTAGTATTTGGTCCTCAGTTGTCTCCCCTGGAAAAACTCCGTGGCAGACGAAAAAACTCACAAAGAAAATGAAAATACTTGTTTAGAAATGGGTATGGCGTGGCCGATCGACCTGCGCGAGGCAAGTAGAAGCCGTGCTTCGGTCCCCAGTCTCCAGATACGTCAAAATACACATCTTTGTCAGAGAATGGGATTTGGCAAAGAGGATGGACTTGCTGCGTTTTGAGGCTCACTCTAACCAGGGTGGCTTTGGTTGATGTTGTCTGTGACAGTGGGAGACAGCATGGAAAGAAGTGCCATGTACTGATGTAGAGCAAAAGCAGGAAGTGCATCACATATCTATTCACGCACAGAGCACGTAGAGGGGTCACTTTTAATTGCCTCTCTCCGTATTGCCGCTGTTATAAATATAACGTTTTCCCTCGTCACTTTTTGCGCTTCAAATTCAAAGGATGTGAGAAGGAGAGGTCAGACACCGAAACGATCTATTATTGCTGACGTCATCACTTCATAGCATCACAGGCCGCCGAGTCAGATCAAAGGACTTTGAAATGTGACGAAAGCCGCCCGACATATGCTTGTTTTTTTATCCTTTGGATCGTGAAAGCTAATTCCTTATTGTATTAAGAGTACAGCAGAGAGGAAAATCGAGTTGAGTTGAAGCCCAGACGCCAAACTGCCCGCAAGTGTTGGCAATGACGTCTTGGACCTTCCCTTCCTGGGAACGAGGCTGGAAGAGAACCCCTAGCTTTGACGGTGGCTAAGGCCTTGAAATGGGTCCTTCAGAAGAAGAAACTCATGGTGAGTGACCCCCTTCCCCCGAGACTGCCTGACCTCAAGCCGATCGTCGTCGACCCTTCCTGCCTCCGATGTCTGCAGATGCTGTGGACCAGTCACACCTTCCCCTCCCCTCCCCGCACCTCGCTTCGAGAAGTGAGCGGCGATCCCTGATCTCCCACTCTACCCGGCCAAGCTGTCTCTTTACCTGCTCCTTTTCCCCCTCCCCCTCCCCCTTCCTCCTCCCCCCTTCTTCCTTCCCCCTTTCCCCTTTCCTTTCTTTCTTCCTCCCTCCCCTTTTTCCTTCCCCCTCCCCCTTCTTCCTTCCCCCCTCCCTTCTTTCTTCCCCCCCCCCCCCCCCCCCCCCCTCCCCTGTGACGGTGACCTGTGTTCCGGGTTCAGGAACGCCCATAGCACGATGTGAAGGGAAGAACACTGTGTTATCCCTTTGTGTTGAACCTTCACCAAAATGAGCTCCGTCGAGATCTTTTTGTCCGCAGAGTTATCGTTCTTACTTCTAGGAAACAATGGCTTCTTCGTATGTTGAACGTCTACCAGCAGACGCAAAAATGCGGAACTACGAAAAGATTATTGACGTTGATGGGTTAGATCCGTATGAAATACCAAACAGTTTGTGGTCTGTCGACGAAAACCAGCTGCCGGACATAAATCACGACAGGATTGTACAATATTTTGTGCTGGGCAAAAGTGCATACACGTGCGAGGATTTTGCAGCCTACAAGAGCTAGGGAGCTTACAGAACTTTCGTCTGTGGTTGGGTGCGAGAAGTGTGAAGCTACAAACCAGATGGCTGTCAGAACACAGTAGTTTCAGCAAAGGTAAATTTGATTACGTTTAATACATTGGGCGTTGTACAGTTATGTTTGAATTAGGTCATGTTATGACCTACAGTGTGACTAGTAGCAACGACACTAGACTGCAAATGCATCATACGTTTTCAGATGAAATTTTTTAAAGGAGCAAGCTTACTTTTTCTTAGCAAGCCTTTTGAATTCGATTTGCTTACTAATCTGCACTGTTGCAGCCAAAGTGTTCATTATTCACAGATCTATATTTCAAACTGAAGTTATGTAGGCCTATTCCAACAGCCCCACAACATGCATCTGTCATCTGCAGTTGAATAGATCTTATGTGCTGGGAAGGTGATTTACTTTTGCTACATACCAACATGCCACTGTCCCAGGGACATTCGAGTGACCTAGCACTAGTCTACATAAATGGGACAGACATTTTTATTGCGTATATACGCATTTATGTAATGCTAGGTCACCCGAATGTCCCTGGGACATTGGCGGCCACGTACATAACAGCAGGACCACAGTGCTGACATTATTTGTCGAACTTGCACATTAACGTTACAAAACGCAAAACATAACAAATTCTCACCATTTACAAAGTGATCCGAACAAACACATCGATCTGCCTTAGTGTCAAAAGTGAGTGACTTCACGTTCAGTTGAGCGATCCACTCACGGCGCCTTTGAGTTGTGAGATCCAGCATTTCCTTGCCTTTTCGCGTTGCAACACGCGGTACGACCAAAACAACGTCGATTTTTCTCTCTGTCATGCTTATTGTGGCAGTTCTTCACACAGCAGGAGGTCACAATTGCAGAAACAACAAACTTTCTGCTCCAAAAACAGTCGTGTCTTTCACAGATTTTGTAAACGACGCGCCATTGTTTAAATGGAAACCTACTTCTGTCTTCGCGAGTGTCTCGATCTCGACGAAGCTAATGAAACTGTAATTTAAACGCGCACAAAAATCACTACAATCAGAATAAACACACGAAATAATGCAATTCTGACTCTAGTTCCACGCCACTCACGAATCGCGTAGGGAGATGCGGTAGGACAACTCTTACCTCGAACACAAAAGGGAAACAAAACTAATACCAAAACCACCCAAACGAGCCCAAAATTATATTAAATAATCTGAGTTGTGACAACACATCGTAGATGATACAGCACTGACGCTCATCAAGTTTAAGGTAAAAATGATCTTTTTAAATTCCCACCTTGTTTTCACTATCTGTTTTTATTCTCCTAATTGCAAGAGTATGTAGATTCCTGATGTCAACTTTTTAAGCCACGAAAAGGCCACAATTTTGTGTATTTTGAAGGAATTTCACCCCACACTCAACCAATCCTGCGAAGACCGCAAACGGCATGACAGGTTTTTGGAGAGTGACCTCCCTTGATTTACTTATAGAAAGGCGCGAAACAACTGTCCAATCAGCATGGCGCGACATACTTTGGCGCGGAAATGACATCAGATCTATTCATATCGTCCAGTGAAAGCATCGACGAACACTCTCTGTTTAGGCACACGTTTTGTTGTGACAGTGTGAAAAGCGACCGGGATAATCGCATTAAATTAGCAGACGGAAAAGTTATGCAAATAAGCGGTGTGAACTGTGACAAGTAAAGCCACAGCGTGGTAGATTCTCCCGTAAAACGTGACAGTTGTCTAAGTATCTTTTGAATCAGACATATTTTGCGCTCAAAATCAATCCCGTTTGTAATGTTTCTCGCGTTGAACGCGAAGATTCTCCTCCAAATGAGAGTTGGGTGAAATGTAAATTGGAGAATTCGATGAGAATCGTCATTCAATACGTTGGTTTAAATGCAGCGCATCACGACATCCAAAAATCAAACTCAAACTTGTCAGTGACGTCAACATTTTGGCGGGAAAGTTGTGTCGTCTGCTCGCCTTTTTACAAAAACGCAGCAGACGACACTTCAGTCGTCATTCGCTTTTCCACTGTCAAGGAGTGCAGAAGGAAGAGGAGGACTCCATATCGGTAGGTTTTTGACTAGGTAAGTCCGGAATTCACTAAGTCTTTCTCCCTGTCGACGCTATCACACAAAATGTCACAAATCAGTATTAGTTATTAATATTTTTCTGATCAGAAAATCGAATTACTCTTATGGCTTGTGCAGACTAGTCCTAAACGAATGATGCGTGGTACTGGTAGTGGTAGTACTTCTGGTGGTCTCAGTCGCCATGTAACCTGGAGGAAAGTTTTCTATAATTTTCCTTTCTCTGTCATTCTGCCACCAGAAATGCTTAAACATTGTCAAATGAAGACAACTTTAAGTGCATTTCCGTCATAAACATAACGATTCTTTTCGCACAAATGCAACAGTCGATTTTTCGATCTGTAGAATTTTTATGCGAACTGACAAACCTGATGAGTGGAAACCTGTCATTTGCATCACACGCACACAATCCTTTGTGGCGTGCATTTTCTTGTTTATTCGCATTTGACTTTTAAAAAATAGACTTAGAAATGGATGCGAGCGTCGGAGCAAAAAAAAACCCACAACAACTTGTCGAATATCGTCTGCACGCCATTCTCCGACACGGCAGTAGCGTGTGTCTGTTGTCGTTTTGTATGAAGGAGAGAAAGTTTTTGGTTAACATTGGAACTTTTTAAATTAAGCAGCAAAAAATACAATAGACGGCACTCTTGATCTTACGTTAACGAATTGAATTTAAAAAAAAAGAATAGATAAAAATAGCAACAACAACAAAAACCTATTCTCCTAATCGCAAGAGTATGCAGATTCCTGATTTGAACTTTTTAAGCCGTTAAAAGTCCAGATTGTTGTGTATTTTGGTAAGAATTTCACCCTACACTGCGCAACAAATCTCGCGAGGACCGTAAACCGGAATGACAGTCAAGGGAGGTAACTCTTCGTAACCATGACGTTATCACTATAGTCCATTTGGAGAAATGGGTTGGAGGCAACAGTGGAATAAGAATTCAGAAGCCAGGCGCCATTCTACCCACTAAAAAGCGCAGATCCTGTGTCCATACGACGTTGTCCTACTTCTGCAACTTGAACCCAGCAATGGGGTTACGGCTTACGCTTATGATAGGGCTCTTTAAAATAGAAAACGACGTTTCTGACATGTGCACACTTTGCCCGATTTACACTTTTATTAGGTATATTTCGGGCAACGTGTGCAGATGTCAGAAACATCGATTTCTATTTTAAACATTTCTATCATAACTTCATTGCTGGGTTGAAGTTGCAGAAGTAGGACAACGTCGTATGGACACAGTTTCAACGCTTATTAGTGAGCATTCTAGTTCACTAGAGACTTCGCCACCGGCGAAAGTGTCTCTAGCCCAGTTGAAATCACGTGATGGAAGATTTCCGTCCGAAATATGCAAATGGAGGTAACACGAGAGGCTTGTCACCTTGTGGGATAGCCTATGTGCTCCCTGACATACGCCGTTAAAGTGGTTCTAAGACTATTTCGCACACAACTCGAAACTTACTCTTGTTGAGGAATGCGAATGCTGAAACGGACTATAGCAATAATATCATGGTTACAGAGAGTTACCTCCCTTGACTGTCATTCGGATTTACGGTCTTCGCGAGATTGGTTGCGCAGTGTAGGGTGAAATTCTTACAAAGTACACCAAATTGTGGACTTTTAATGCCTTAAAAAGTTGACATCAGGAATCTACATACTCTTGCGATTAGGAGATTTTCACCCCTATTTTAATCTATTATATATATATATTTTTTAATCAATTCTTTAACTTAAGATCAAGAGTGCCCAATAGACTCTAGCTTAATTAATGCGCAGTACTGGGGATAATACCGCGGGAAAACACATTTTCTATGTTTTTGTAGACGTGACACAAATTATCTGAATGTTCGTTACTCGCGTTGGCTTGTGAATCGATGGAGGAACAACTTTACCCCCTGAAGTCTCGGAGTCCTGGAAGAATTGGCGATTCTCCATAATTCATTATGAAGTCTGTCCCTTTTTACTTTTAGAATGAGCAACTTATTAGATTGTTATTCAGCGGTAAACAATGATTGTTCCTAACAGAAAAGAAAGCTAAATCTGATATCTTCCTACAGTACCGTCCGTTCCCTCGTTCCGCTACTAAAGTTGTTGTTTAAAAATTCTTTGTAGTGAAGCAGAAATGTAATTAAGCAGTGAAAAAAAGCAAGAACTGTATCTTTGTTGCAGTTTTCAAAGCTTGTTAGATGGTTTCTTTGCAAGGATATTTTTACCATAATTTTAGTGTTTAATCAATACTTTTGACGCTAACAGACTGCCACACAAATGTAACGTAAAAGTCGCTGTAAATGAATTTTAAAGTGCGAGAGCTAATATGGCCGAAACGGGTTTACCAGGTTGAAGCTAAAGATAGTAGCACCCACGTGAGACCCTCCATCTTTGAAGACTAAGAACTGTGGTGCACATATACACGTAGTAGAGACGTATGTGTCCGTACTTTTTGAGGAATAGAGATCGGTCGACGATGGTTCAAAATTGCATCAAAGCTTGAAGATAGCTTGTTTACCAAAACAAAAAATCTTTATGAGTATTGATAATGAACTTTTACTGTTATAATATGTACACTGACCCGTAAAAGATTTATGAACAAAACGTGCTGATCGAGGAGAGTGCCGACGCCATAGCTGGCCGACGTGCACAATCAAAGCGTGATGAATAATGAAACCTGTCTGCAAATTTCTTCGTAAAGATTTTCCAAACTAAGGAACCACAATCGCACGGTCTTCACTTCCATCGTGGCGTGTGCTCCCAATCACACTGAAGCCACGAGCGAAGTGCCACACTCGTTGTGGCGCGAGTGTCGACATCAAAATTCAGCGCCATTTGTCGTGACACAAGTACAGGTCAGTCTGACCCAAGTGTGATTTCATATATGATATTAAACTCTAATAACATCCGATAACGGTTTAGATCTGGACTGAATAGACAGTTTCGTTTGCCTCGCGTAGCGAGAATGAAAATTCTACGCAGTGAGAACTTGGAGTGCGATCGCCGTCCTATCACGGCACATGGGGCTGAATTTGAAACCGCTATCAGCTGAGCGAATGCGGTTGCACAAAGTGGCACAGGTTCTGCTGATTGAAGAACGTAGCTGTGCCTCCAGTAGCGGACAGGTTTCGTTATTCATCACACTTCCATTGTGCACGTCGGCCAGCTATGGCGTCGGCACTCCCCTCGATCAGCACATTGTGTTTACAAATCGTGTTCGGGTCAGTGTACAAATTGTAAAAATTACAAATTACAGGCTCTGCGGGGTAGAGAGATTTCGCATTCTTATTAGTTTGGCATATTCGTTCATCTGTGTCGACTTCAGTGTGCGGGTACTGAGGTCGCCTTCTGCTGGGTCCCTAGCCATATGGGCATTCCGGGGAACGAGAGAGCAGATCAGGCTGCCAAGTCTGCTCTCCCTTCCCATGTCCCCGGGCAGGATCCCGGCGGGCGACCTGGTACCCCGTATTACTAAATACATTTCTAACCTGTGTCAGGCCGACTGGGACGGCAGGGCACATAACAAACTTCACGAAATAGCTTCTGTGTGGGGTGAGCGACTCTCCCCCAAATCGCTCACAAGAAGAGAGGAAGGTGTGCTCTGCCGTTCCCGGATCGGCCATTCTGTTCTGACCCACTCCTATCTGTTGCGGTCGGAGCCTCCACCGGAGTGCCGTACCTGTCAGTGCAGGCTCACCATGCGGCACGTTCTGGTGGAGTGCCCTCGACTTGCTCATCTACGGAGTGGGTCGGGCAGTCTGTCAGACATTTTTAAAGATCCTCTAGCTGTGATAACATTTTTGATAGCTTCTGAGTATTATTCTCGTTTATGAGTCGTACGATGTTTTCATTGTTTTCGATATTTCTCCACTTACCTCATCTGAGGTAATCTTTTAATTGCGCATTTTTATACGGTAGAAGTATGTTGTGGCCTTGAATGGCCTTAAAGGCTGATGAGCCCTTGGGCTCCATCCACCTATCCCTAAATGCTTTGTCGGTGACAAGGACATCGAGATGTGAAATTTTGCCCTATCGCCATTATGCTTTTTCGTGTTTGAAGGCTCTGCACAGCCTTTGCTGGCTGTTGGGCAGTGGGACTCGATTTAATGGATTTGATGTCACTAGTTCGGTGAATTGTACTATACTCCGCTGTCGCGGAGAGTTCTAATAACATGGTGGAAGTGTTTCTTAACGTTGTGGCCTTATATAGCCTACAAGGCTGATAGGCCCTTAAACTCCATCCATCCATCCGTACAAATTGTAAAAGTAAAACTTATCCATTATCAATATCATCGGCGATATCTATTTGTTATCAAACTTATCTTCATGCTTTGATGCAATTTTTTAACCATCATCCACCGATCTCTGTTTCTCAAAAAGTAGGGACACAGACGTCTTCAGTATAATGATACATTTCCTGCTCCTACCCTTCAAAGATGGCGGCTATTATGATTTGTCGCTTGAGAAGTCCGGAAGTGACGACAACGCGCCTGCGGCCATTACTGCTTCGTTACATTTACCTCCTACATTTGTGTCTTTCATTTCGTGTTTTCACAAATCTGCGGCGGCATTACATACGAAAAACACTTTGCTGAAGTTGTAGACGTTTCCTACTGCACCTGGGGACACATTATTTTGGTAAGGTGTTAAGCGTGTTTATGAGGAACATTATTCCACTGTGCAAGGATAACTTATATTCTGAGAGTTACTAAGTGACGTTTACATGCAGTTTTATAGGAAGGAGGGCAATTTTCTCAGCACAGTGAAGTTGTTCCTAAGTGAGAACGATGGAGGTGATTTGTGTCTTGCCGTTCATACGCGACTGTCTCTGTCTCCGTTCTGACTCGTCCCTCTCCGTCTTTGCAGGCGCTGCAGCGTTGCCGGCCTGCGTCCCGGGCAGTCGGTCAAGGACAGCTCGGACCTCCATCACCGCTTCCTGCTCACGGAGGAGCAACTCCGTGTGCGGGACAGCCAGGCCGAGCTGCTCCACATCAGTGGACCTTGTGGCTCCGGGAAGACCCTCCTGCTGGCAGAGCGGGCAAGGCGCTGGCTGCGGGAAGGTCGCCGTGTGGCTCTGGTGGTGGGGGATTCTATCTCCACACCGTGCTGCTCCGTCACCTGGTGGACTCTGTGTGTGGGGACAAGAGCGTGGCCGGGGTCTCCACACACAGGGACTACAGCGAGCTGCTGGAGTGGCTGGACACCCTCTCCACTGAGGACCCGCCAGTCTCCATCATTGTGGACGAGGCGGGTTTCCATCTGTCTCCTCCTCCTACTCCAGCCTCCTGCCCCACGTGACAGCAGGCCGTGTCCGCGGACTGTGGACTGCCCACACTGGACGTCTGGAAGACGAGGAGGAGAGAGAGCTGGAGAGGTTGGGGGGAAGCACTGTCCACCTGAGTCACTGTCTTCGATGTCCTCCACACGTCAGGGACTGGACCGACAGCCTGAGGGGGAAGACGAGCCGCCACTGCTGCCTCCCCCCGTCCCCGTCACGCGAGAGCTGGGGGAGGGGGTGCAGGTCATCCGCCACCCCGACCACCCCCAGCGCCAGTCCTGGCACACCTGTACCAGGTGCGAAGAGGAAGTGACGGCCTTTTTCTCCAGCCTGGGCCTCCTGGGGGACGGCGCCACGTCTGCGCTGAAACTCAGCGACGTCGTGGTCCTCACCACTGTGTACTGTGACAGAGAGCGTGTGGCCAGGTGGCTGCGAGGCCTGGGGCTGCACGCCGTGGCGGAGGGAGAGACAGGGAGGTACCGCACTCCCGTGCTGCCGCCTGGCGCCACACCCACGTCACGTGACCACGCTGAGGACGAAGCCTACAGACAACGCGTCCTGAAAGGGAATGACGTCACAGGCAAACCCGCCGTCCACGTGGTGTGGTGTGAGACTTCCAAGGACTGGAGAAGCCAGTGGTGTTGCTGTGGCACGAGGACGGGAGGGACGAGGACAGAGGCAGACAGGGCCAGGGGGCCAGGGAGAGGAGGATGGCATGGCACCGCGACTACTGGTTCCAGGCAGCCTCCCGCTGCCAAGGACGCCTCCTCGTCATGGCCGCCACGCCCTCCCCTCTCCTGCCCCTGCTGCCCGCCAC
>JAWQFJ010018176.1:5000-16686 GCA_034096865.1 Theodoxus fluviatilis
ACTGTATTGGCTTGGACTGTCTGTGTTGACACTGTATTGGCTAGAACTGTCTGTCTTGACACTATTGGCTTGGACTGTCTGTCTTGACACTGTATTGGCTTGGACTGTATGTCTTGACACTGTATTGGCTTGGACTGTCTGTGTTGACACTGTATTGGCTAGGACTATCTGTCTTGACACTGTATTGGCTTGGACTGTCTGTCTTGACACTGTATTGGTTTTGACTGTCTGTCTTGACACTGTATTGGCTTGGACTGTCTGTCTTGAAACTGTATTGGTATCGTGTGGTGGTGTATTTAAGATTCTTTTAAAGTCAGTTCTGAGAACTTGAGATGGAATTCCACCCGAGGATTTTCAACAAAATCTTAATTGCCACTCCTACAGCGATAAAGATAAATAAATAGGAAAACAACAACAAAAATGAGACACTGAGGGTAGGATACAGGTTCACAACAAGTTTTAATCAATGACACAAAAGCTGAAAGAAAATCCCAACCCGCAAAAAGGATAAGTCCCCAAAATGATACAACAACAGACTCCGTCTTCCACGCGGGTTCATCGGGCTAGAGGTCAGCCTCACGCAGGCGTGACATTGCCGCAACCTCTGATTCAACAACACACTGCAACTCTTCTCACACAAGTTCAATGATGGAGCAACCCGCCCCAAACGGGCGGAGCTTCATGTAACCTCTGAGAAGCGTATCGGGCCTCCTCCAATCACAGCTCACGCTGCGCGTGGAGGGACGCGACACTCAATTAGCATACAATAACAAACGCGCTAACGTTTCTCTCCCCTTCCACTCTTGCAGTGACACAGTTTACCATGGACTCTCTCCCCCTCCGACGATAGAGCTCTACGCGCTCTGAGTACGTGATGGCTTCGGCCAAAGTTACTGTCAATCTCTCCGCATCATTCATGGATCTAGTGGAATTAAGAAAACTTTCTTACCACTTCGTGTCCTCGTTCCACTCTGGAATCAACACAATAATCCGAGCACGGTTGACACATAACACATACTGCCTACACAGACAGTTGCGCGGGGCCCTCGCCCACGCGCCCCTTCTAATTCTCTCGTCGAGGTAACCCACAGACGCGCGAGGCCGCTGTCCACGCACCTCCGACCTTTTGTTGTGGTAGTCCACAGGCGCACGTGACCGCTGTCCACGTGCCGCCGAATCCGACGTCGTAGTGATCCACCAAGCAGTAGCCTCGTGGACAGCACTCCTCCGCTCCCTCAGTATCACCAGGACACTTGGACTCCAGCCCTCTGGCTGGCCCTCGGTACTGGTCACTCCGATGACCGGTGGCACTCTTCGGTAGGACTCGTTCATCCTCGGTCGCTTCTGGACTGGTCCCCACAGGACTCCATACACTCAGCTCCGCAGGCGTGAATACGTTGCACGACTAACAAATTGCAGTAGCCCCCTGGAATGGCCGACTCACTGCTGCAAACCCAGTTTGCGGTTTTCGAAACCCAGTTCCACTTACACGAGAGTACGTTAATATGCAGTAGCCCCTCTGAATGGCTGACTCACTGCTGCAAACCCAGTTTGCGGTTTTCGGAACCCAGTTCCACGTACACGAGAGTACGTTAATATGCAGTAGCCCCTCTGAATGGCTGACTCACTGCTGCAAACCCAGTTTGCGGTTTCCGGAACCCAGTTCCACATACACACGAGTATGTATACACAAGCTAATAGCAAGTATATCTATATGGTGGTGTGGTCATATATGGTCTGAAAAAGACAAGGACGACTTATCACTATGAGATAAGATAGCGACCGCTGCACTCTCAACACAAGCCTCTTTCACACACACCATTCACGAATGACCGATAGATGCACCCCAGACGTCATCAGAATAAGAACCCAATAACTTGACTTACTCAAAGGGTAATTGAATCTCTCCCCCTTTTCCATTCCCATTCAATATTCACTCTGCTGGGCGATTGAGGAGACACTTAATTCAACTTTACCCCCTGCAGAATAATTTAGTCAAAAATGGCGTTCTCTCACTTACAAACGGTATATACGCGTTCAACCATAGAACCGTAATAAACATACCTCAAAAACAGACCGTGGCTTGACAGACGGTGTTACACTCGGGAGAAACCAGAACCCCTTCTAGTGATAATGGCGCTCCAGGGCAGACGCGCGCGCGTCTCCCTGAGCCCACGGTGGCCCGGCCGCCACACACGTCTGGCTTACTCAACAGTAAACTTGAATCTGCCCACGTCCGGCGCCAAACGCCCAAACGATCTAACGCTCCAGCTCCAATTAGCCAATTGGAAAAATTCGATTGTACCACGTGGGGACGCCAACGCCTCCGAGATCACTCATGCGTCACTCATGCTTCACTCGTGCGCGCCCTCTCTCGTCCACCCCTCAATCGAATCTCCTGACCCCTCCAACCCCCTAGCCAATTACTCCCCAGCAACAAGGGATAGGGTCTCAGCTTTGGTTACTAATTTTAGATGCACCCGGTGCATGCCTAACATTCCAGACAGCAACACTACCTGGCTGCGAACTTTCTTCATAATTCCTCACACACCTTGCGCAATCTTGCGACAAGTCCTCCCCGCTTAAGACAAGACTACGCTGTATTGGCTTGGACTGCCTGTCTTGACACTGTATTGTTTTGGACTGTCTGTATTGATGCTGTATTGGTTTTGACTGTCTGTCTTGACATGTAGTGGCTCGGACTGTCTGTCTTGACACTGTATTGGTTTTGACTGTCTGTCTTGACACTGTATTGGTTTTGACTGTCTGTCTTGACACTGTATTGGCTTGGACTGTCTGTCTTGACATGTAGTGGCTTGGACTCTCTGCAGGCCAGTGAAGAGAGCAGAACCACGTCAGAGTCCAGTGGCGTGGGAGCATTCATGGGGCGCTACTTCTGCTTCGAGGTGCCTCTCTTTGAGGCTGAACTGAGAGGAGACTTTGGTGATGGGGAACAAGGTCTGGTGGACCTGCAGTTGGCAGACTTTAGAGCAATGTACAGGAAGGTGAGATGTGGTGCAGCTCCTGGCCTGCTTGATGTCTTTATTTCTCTCCTCTGCCCTCATTTCCTCTGTCTCTTCATATCTCCTTCCTCCTCTGCCCTTATTTCCTCAATCTCTTCATGATTTCCTTCCTCCTCTGCCCTCATTTCCTCTGTATCTTTGTGATTTCCTTCCTCCTCTGCCCTCATTTCCTCTGTATCTTTGTGAATTCCTTTCTCCTCTGCCCTTATTTCCTCTGTCTCTTCATGATTTCCTTCCTCTTCTGCCCTCATTTCCTCTGTATCTTCATGATTTCCTTCCTCCTCTGCCCTCTACTCCTCTGTATCTTCATGATTTCCTTCCTCCTCTGCCCTCTACTCCTCTGTATCTTTGTGATTTCCTTCCTCCTCTGCCCTCATTTCCTCTGTATCTTCATGATTTCCTTCCTCCTCTGCCCTCTACTCCTCTGTATCTTTGTGATTTCCTTCCTCCTCTGCCCTCATTTCCTCTGTATCTTCATGATTTCCTTCCTCCTCTGCCCTCTACTCCTCTGTATCTTCATGATTTCCTTTCTCCTCTGCCCTCATTTCCTCTGTATCTTCATGATTTCCTTCCTCCTCTGCCCTCTACTCCTCTGTATCTTCATGATTTCCTTCCTCCTCTGCCCTCATTTCCTCTGTCTCTTCATGATTTCCTTCCTCCTCTGCCCTCATCTCCTCTGTATCTTCATGATTTCCTTCCTCCTCTGCCCTCTACTCCTCTGTATCTTCATGATTTCCTTCCTCCTCTGCCCTCATTTCCTCTGTATCTTCATGATTTCCTTCCTCCTCTGCCCTCTACTCCTCTGTATCTTCATGATTTCCTTCCTCCTCTGCCCTCTATTCCTCTGTATCTTCATGATTTCCTTCCTCCTCTGCCCTCTATTCCTCTGTATCTTCATGATTTCCTTCCTCCTCTGCCCTCTACTCCTCTGTATCTTCATGATTTCCTTCCTCCTCTGCCCTCATTTCCTCTGTATCTTCATGATTTCCTTCCTCCTCTGCCCTCATTTCCTCTGTATCTTCATGATTTCCTTCCTCCTCTGCCCTCTATTCCTCTGTATCTTCATGATTTCCTTCCTCCTCTGCCCTCTACTCCTCTGTATTTTTGTGATTTCCTTCCTCCTCTGCCCTCATTTCCTCTGTATCTTCATGATTTCCTTCCTCCTCTGCCCTCTACTCCTCTGTATCTTCATGATTTCCTTCCTCCTCTGCCCTCTACTCCTCTGTATCTTCATGATTTCCTTCCTCTTCTGCCCTCTATTCCTCTGTATCTTCATGATTTCCTTCCTCTTCTGCCCTCTATTCCTCTGTCTCTTCATGATTTCCTTCCTCCTCTGCCCTCATTTCCTCTGTATCTTTGTGATTTCCTTCCTCCTCTGCCCTCATTTCCTCTGTATCTTTGTGAATTCCTTTCTCCTCTGCCCTTATTTCCTCTGTCTCTTCATGATTTCCTTCCTCTTCTGCCCTCATTTCCTCTGTATCTTCATGATTTCCTTCCTCCTCTGCCCTCTACTCCTCTGTATCTTTGTGATTTCCTTCCTCCTCTGCCCTCATTTCCTCTGTATCTTCATGATTTCCTTCCTCCTCTGCCCTCTACTCCTCTGTATCTTTGTGATTTCCTTCCTCCTCTGCCCTCATTTCCTCTGTATCTTCATGATTTCCTTCCTCCTCTGCCCTCTACTCCTCTGTATCTTCATGATTTCCTTCCTCCTCTGCCCTCATATCCTCTGTATCTTCATGATTTCCTTCCTCCTCTGCCCTCTATTCCTCTGTATCTTCATGATTTCCTTCCTCCTCTGCCCTCTACTCCTCTGTATTTTTGTGATTTCCTTCCTCCTCTGCCCTCATTTCCTCTGTATCTTCATGATTTCCTTCCTCCTCTGCCCTCTATTCCTCTGTATCTTCATGATTTCCTTCCTCCTCTGCCCTCTACTCCTCTGTATCTTTGTGATTTCCTTCCTCCTCTGCCCTCATTTCCTCTGTCTCTTCATGATTTCCTTCCTCCTCTGCCCTCTACTCCTCTGTATCTTCATGATTTCCTTCCTCCTCTGCCCTCATTTCCTCTGTATCTTCATGATTTCCTTCCTCCTCTGCCCTCATTTCCTCTGTATCTTCATGATTTCCTTCCTCCTCTGCCCTCATTTCCTCTGTATCTTCATGATTTCCTTCCTCCTCTGCCCTCTACTCCTCTGTATCTTTGTGATTTCCTTCCTCCTCTGCCCTCATTTCCTCTGTATCTTCATGATTTCCTTCCTCCTCTGCCCTCTACTCCTCTGTATCTTCATGATTTCCTTCCTCCTCTGCCCTCTACTCCTCTGTATCTTTGTGATTTCCTTCCTCCTCTGCCCTCATTTCCTCTGTATCTTCATGATTTCCTTCCTCCTCTGCCCTCATTTCCTCTGTATCTTTGTGATTTCCTTCCTCCTTTGCCCACTACTCCTCTGTATCTTCATGATTTCCTTCCTCCTCTGCCCTCTACTCCTCTGTATCTTTGTGATTTCCTTCCTCCTCTGCCCTCATTTCCTCTGTATCTTCGTGATTTCCTTCCTCCTCTGCCCTCTACTCCTCTGTATCTTCATGATTTCCTTCCTCCTCTGCCCTCATCTCCTCTGTATTTTCGTGATTTCCTTCCTCCTCTGCCCTCATTTCCTCTGTATCTTCATGATTTCCTTCCTCCTCTGCCCTCTACTCCTCTGTATCTTCATGATTTCCTTCCTCCTCTGCCCTCATTTCCTCTGTATCTTCATGATTTCCTTCCTCTTCTGCCCTCTACTCCTCTGTATCTTCATGATTTCCTTCCTCCTCTGCCCTCTACTCCTCTGTATCTTCATGATTTCCTTCCTCCTCTGCCCTCTATTCCTCTGTATCTTCGTGATTTCCTTCCTCCTCTGCCCTCTACTCCTCTGTATCTTTGTGATTTCCTTCCTCCTCTGCCCTCATTTCCTCTGTATCTTTGTGATTTCCTTCCTCCTCTGCCCTCTACTCCTCTGTCTCTTCATGATTTCCTTCCTCCTCTGCCCTCTATTCCTCTGTCTCTTCATGATTTCCTTCCTCCTCTGCCCTCATTTCCTCTGTATCTTCATGATTTCCTTCCTCCTCTGCCCTCTACTCCTCTGTATCTTTGTGATTTCCTTCCTCCTCTGCCCTCATTTCCTCTGTATCTTTGTGATTTCCTTCCTCCTCTGCCCTCTACTCCTCTGTCTCTTCATGATTTCCTTCCTCCTCTGCCCTCTATTCCTCTGTCTCTTCATGATTTCCTTCCTCCTCTGCCCTCATTTCCTCTGTCTCTTCATGATTTCCTTCCTCCTCTGCCCTCTATTCCTCTGTCTCTTCATGATTTCCTTCCTCCTCTGCCCTCATTTCCTCTGTATCTTCATGATTTCCTTCCTCCTCTGCCCTCTACTCCTCTGTATCTTTGTGATTTCCTTCCTCCTCTGCCCTCATTTCCTCTGTATCTTCATGATTTCCTTCCTCCTCTGCCCTCATTTCCTCTGTATCTTCATGATTTCCTTCCTCCTCTGCCCTCATTTCCTCTGTATCTTTGTGATTTCCTTCCTCCTCTGCCCTCTATTCCTCTGTATTTTCGTGATTTCCTTCCTCCTCTGCCCTCATTTCCTCTGTATCTTCATGATTTCCTTCCTCCTCTGCCCTCATTTCCTCTGTATTTTCATGATTTCCTTCCTCCTCTGCCCTCTACTCCTCTGTATCTTTGTGATTTCCTTCCTCCTCTGCCCTCATTTCCTCTGTATCTTTGTGATTTCCTTCCTCCTCTGCCCTCTACTCCTCTGTATCTTTGTGATTTCCTTCCTCCTCTGCCCTCATTTCCTCTGTATCTTCATGATTTCCTTCCTCCTCTGCCCTCATATCCTCTGTATCTTTGTGATTTCCTTCCTCCTCTGCCCTCTATTCCTCTGTATTTTCGTGATTTCCTTCCTCCTCTGCCCTCATTTCCTCTGTATCTTCATGATTTCCTTCCTCCTCTGCCCTCATTTCCTCTGTATTTTCATGATTTCCTTCCTCCTCTGCCCTCTACTCCTCTGTATCTTTGTGATTTCCTTCCTCCTCTGCCCTCATTTCCTCTGTATCTTTGTGATTTCCTTCCTCCTCTGCCCTCTATTCCTCTGTATCTTTGTGATTTCCTTCCTCCTCTGCCCTCATTTCCTCTGTATCTTCATGATTTCCTTCCTCCTCTGCCCTCTACTCCTCTGTATCTTCATGATTTCCTTCCTCCTCTGCCCACTATTCCTCTGTATCTTTGTGATTTCCTTCCTCCTCTGCCCTCATCTCCTCTGTATCTTCATGATTTCCTTCCTCCTCTGCCCTCTACTCCTCTGTATCTTCATGATTTCCTTCCTCCTCTGCCCTCTACTCCTCTGTATCTTCATGATTTCCTTCCTCCTCTGCCCTCTACTCCTCTGTATCTTTGTGATTTCCTTCCTCCTCTGCCCTCTACTCCTCTGTATCTTCATGATTTCCTTCCTCCTCTGCCCTCATCTCCTCTGTATCTTTGTGATTTCCTTCCTCCTCTGCCCTCATCTCCTCTGTATCTTTGTGATTTCCTTCCTCCTCTGCCCTCATCTCCTCTGTATCTTCATGATTTCCTTCCTCCTCTGCCCTCATATCCTCTGTATCTTCATGATTTCCTTCCTCCTCTGCCCTCATTTCCTCTGTATCTTCATGATTTCCTTCCTCCTCTGCCCTCATCTCCTCTGTATCTTCATGATTTCCTTCCTCCTCTGCCCTCATTTCCTCTGTATCTTCATGATTTCCTTCCTCCTCTGCCCTCTATTCCTCTGTATCTTCATGATTTCCTTCCTCCTCTGCCCTCTATTCCTCTGTATCTTCATGATTTCCTTCCTCCTCTGCCCTCTACTCCTCTGTATCTTCATGATTTCCTTCCTCCTCTGCCCTCATTTCCTCTGTATCTTCATGATTTCCTTCCTCCTCTGCCCTCTACTCCTCTGTATCTTCATGATTTCCTTCCTCCTCTGCCCTCTATTCCTCTGTATCTTCATGATTTCCTTCCTCCTCTGCCCTCATTTCCTCTGTATCTTCATGATTTCCTTCCTCCTCTGCCCTCTACTCCTCTGTATCTTCATGATTTCCTTCCTCCTCTGCCCTCTATTCCTCTGTATCTTCATGATTTCCTTCCTCCTCTGCCCTCTACTCCTCTGTATCTTCATGATTTCCTTCCTCCTCTGCCCTCTACTCCTCTGTATCTTCATGATTTCCTTCCTCCTCTGCCCTCTATTCCTCTGTATCTTCATGATTTCCTTCCTCCTCTGCCCTCATTCCTCTGTATCTTCATGATTTCCTTCCTCCTCTGCCCTCTATTCCTCTGTATCTTCATGATTTCCTTCCTCCTCTGCCCTCATTTCCTCTGTATCTTCATGATTTCCTTCCTCCTCTGCCCTCATTTCCTCTGTATCTTCATGATTTCCTTCCTCCTCTGCCCTCATCTCCTCTGTATCTTCATGATTTCCTTCCTCCTCTGCCCTCTATCCTCTGTATCTTCATGATTTCCTTCCTCCTCTGCCCTCTATTCCTCTGTATCTTCATGATTTCCTTCCTCCTCTGCCCTCTACTCCTCTGTATCTTCATGATTTCCTTCCTCCTCTGCCCTCATTTCCTCTGTATCTTCATGATTTCCTTCCTCCTCTGCCCTCTATTCCTCTGTATCTTCATGATTTCCTTCCTCCTCTGCCCTCTATTCCTCTGTATCTTCATGATTTCCTTCCTCCTCTGCCCTCATTTCCTCTGTATCTTCATGATTTCCTTCCTCCTCTGCCCTCTACTCCTCTGTATCTTTGTGATTTCCTTCCTCCTCTGCCCTCATTTCCTCTGTATCTTCGTGATTTCCTTCCTCCTCTGCCCTCTATTCCTCTGTATCTTCATGATTTCCTTCCTCCTCTGCCCTCTATTCCTCTGTATCTTCATGATTTCCTTCCTCCTCTGCCCTCTATTCCTCTGTATCTTCATGATTTCCTTCCTCCTCTGCCCTCTACTCCTCTGTATCTTCATGATTTCCTTCCTCCTCTGCCCTCATTTCCTCTGTATCTTCATGATTTCCTTCCTCCTCTGCCCTCTATTCCTCTGTATCTTCATGATTTCCTTCCTCCTCTGCCCTCATTTCCTCTGTATCTTCATGATTTCCTTCCTCCTCTGCCCTCATTTCCTCTGTATCTTCATGATTTCCTTCCTCCTCTGCCCTCTACTCCTCTGTATCTTCATGATTTCCTTCCTCCTCTGCCCTCTATTCCTCTGTATCTTCATGATTTCCTTCCTCCTCTGCCCTCATTTCCTCTGTATCTTCATGATTTCCTTCCTCCTCTGCCCTCTACTCCTCTGTATCTTCATGATTTCCTTCCTCCTCTGCCCTCTATTCCTCTGTATCTTCATGATTTCCTTCCTCCTCTGCCCTCATTTCCTCTGTATCTTCATGATTTCCTTCCTCCTCTGCCCTCATTTCCTCTGTATCTTCATGATTTCCTTCCTCCTCTGCCCTCTATTCCTCTGTATCTTCATGATTTCCTTCCTCCTCTGCCCTCATTTCCTCTGTATCTTCATGATTTCCTTCCTCCTCTGCCCTCATTCCTCTGTATCTTCATGATTTCCTTCCTCCTCTGCCCTCTATTCCTCTGTATTTTCATGATTTCCTTCCTCCTCTGCCCTCATTTCCTCTGTATCTTCATGATTTCCTTCCTCCTCTGCCCTCTACTCCTCTGTATCTTCATGATTTCCTTCCTCCTCTGCCCTCTACTCCTCTGTATCTTCATGATTTCCTTCCTCCTCTGCCCTCTATTCCTCTGTATCTTCATGATTTCCTTCCTCCTCTGCCCTCTACTCCTCTGTATCTTCATGATTTCCTTCCTCCTCTGCCCTCTATTCCTCTGTATCTTCATGATTTCCTTCCTCCTCTGCCCTCTACTCCTCTGTATCTTCATGATTTCCTTCCTCCTCTGCCCTCATTTCCTCTGTATCTTCGTGATTTCCTTCCTCCTCTGCCCTCTATTCCTCTGTATCTTCATGATTTCCTTCCTCCTCTGCCCTCTATTCCTCTGTATCTTCATGATTTCCTTCCTCCTCTGCCCTCTATTCCTCTGTATCTTCATGATTTCCTTCCTCCTCTGCCCTCTATTCCTCTGTATCTTCATGATTTCCTTCCTCCTCTGCCCTCATTTCCTCTGTATCTTCATGATTTCCTTCCTCCTCTGCCCTCTATTCCTCTGTATCTTCATGATTTCCTTCCTCCTCTGCCCTCTATTCCTCTGTATCTTCATGATTTCCTTCCTCCTCTGCCCTCTATTCCTCTGTATCTTCATGATTTCCTTCCTCCTCTGCCCTCTATTCCTCTGTATCTTCATGATTTCCTTCCTCCTCTGCCCTCTATTCCTCTGTATCTTCATGATTTCCTTCCTCCTCTGCCCTCTACTCCTCTGTATCTTCATGATTTCCTTCCTCCTCTGCCCTCTATTCCTCTGTATCTTCATGATTTCCTTCCTCCTCTGCCCTCTATTCCTCTGTATCTTCATGATTTCCTTCCTCCTCTGCCCTCTATTCCTCTGTATCTTCATGATTTCCTTCCTCCTCTGCCCTCATTTCCTCTGTATCTTCATGATTTCCTTCCTCCTCTGCCCTCTACTCCTCTGTATCTTCATGATTTCCTTCCTCCTCTGCCCTCATTTCCTCTGTATCTTCATGATTTCCTTCCTCCTCTGCCCTCTATTCCTCTGTATCTTCATGATTTCCTTCCTCCTCTGCCCTCATTTCCTCTGTATCTTTGTGATTTCCTTCCTCCTCTGCCCTCATTTCCTCTGTATCTTCATGATTTCCTTCCTCCTCTGCCCTCTATTCCTCTGTATCTTCATGATTTCCTTCCTCCTCTGCCCTCTATTCCTCTGTATCTTCATGATTTCCTTCCTCCTCTGCCCTCTATTCCTCTGTATCTTCATGATTTCCTTCCTCCTCTGCCCTCATTTCCTCTGTATCTTCATGATTTCCTTCCTCCTCTGCCCTCTATTCCTCTGTATCTTCATGATTTCCTTCCTCCTCTGCCCTCTATTCCTCTGTATCTTCATGATTTCCTTCCTCCTCTGCCCTCATTCCTCTGTATCTTCATGATTTCCTTCCTCCTCTGCCCTCTACTCCTCTGTATCTTCATGATTTCCTTCCTCCTCTGCCCTCTACTCCTCTGTATCTTCATGATTTCCTTCCTCCTCTGCCCTCTACTCCTCTGTATCTTCATGATTTCCTTCCTCCTCTGCCCTCTATTCCTCTGTATCTTCATGATTTCCTTCCTCCTCTGCCCTCTATTCCTCTGTATCTTCATGATTTCCTTCCTCCTCTGCCCTCTACTCCTCTGTATCTTCATGATTTCCTTCCTCCTCTGCCCTCTATTCCTCTGTATCTTCATGATTTCCTTCCTCCTCTGCCCTCTACTCCTCTGTATCTTCATGATTTCCTTCCTCCTCTGCCCTCTACTCCTCTGTATCTTCATGATTTCCTTCCTCCTCTGCCCTCTATTCCTCTGTATCTTCATGATTTCCTTCCTCCTCTGCCCTCATTTCCTCTGTATCTTTGTGATTTCCTTCCTCCTCTGCCCTCTACTCCTCTGTATCTTCATGATTTCCTTCCTCCTCTGCCCTCATCTCCTCTGTATCTTCA
>JAWQFJ010018177.1:0-7500 GCA_034096865.1 Theodoxus fluviatilis
AAACTCTACTAAATAGGTTGACGACCAGACAAGCACGAGAAACATGAACATCCTCACTAGGAACAAACCACACCTGAACCCATAATCGGCGAAATCGAAATCCGCATCAAAGAGCATGATAACACCAAGAACAGCCGTGCAGCCCGTGCCCACGCAACAAATCTCATTAACTCACCCAAGCAAAACACGTGCCAAACACTGAACAGCCTAACCCCAAACTAAAAAGCAGACAAACCGTTTAAAGGCCCCAAATCACCACACCAAACTAATTTACAAACCCACCTTTTAACCCCGAGTCGTGACAGAACCTCCCCCCCAGGACGAGTATCCAGATACTAGTCCGACACCACAACACGACTCAAGAAATCCGCTCCCCCATCCTCCTTTCCGGGGATAACTCTGCCCACGCCATCTCCTGTCTCTTCCACCTTCTTGTCGACTCCAGCCTCCTCCACCTTTTCGTCGACTCCGGTCCCTTCCACCTTGTCGCCTCCGGTCTCTTCTACCACTGGGCCATGTAGTGGTCTCGTATAAAGGAACCGGAAAGGCCTTCCCTTGCACATCAAAACATGTGTTGCCCAATATCACAGGAATATCTCCGTCAGTGACGATGACCTCAGTCTCTCCTGAGTAGAATCCAGTCTGTAACCGAATCTTTGCCGTGTCATGTTCCTTCAATCCATGCAAGGACTGCACCATGACTTTTCTTCCAGTGACATCTTCAGGACCAACCAAGGATGAGGGAACTAGCACGTGATCACTCCCAGTGTCGCGTATTGCGTCTACTCCTTTCCCATTGATGCAAACTTTTCTCTTCCGAGAGAACCCTCTTGTCACTGTGGAACTGTGACGAGTGGAGTCCAAATAGGCAAAATGAGCTTTAGTGACAGGTCCATTGTTGGTGGGGTCAACTTGCCTACGCTTTGGGCAGAATGCACGAATATGCCCGTTTCCCCCGCAATGCCAGCAACCATCCACATTCTGATCATCACTTCCAGGATCATTTGGTGCTTCGGCAGGTTTCCTGGGATCCGCTGGTTTTTGATGGAACCGTGTCCCCGGGGTATCTATCTCCGTAGCCCGTCTTGCTTCCAAATGCCTATCCGCGATCTCCACCAACTCCCTCACATTCTTGGGAGCTTGAGTGCGCACGGTGGTGGCCAGTCCAACAGGCATCGTCTCAAACACCTGCTCTTGTAGCACAATGTCTTGGACATCCTCAAAGGTGTCCTGTTTGTCGGCTCTTTGCAACCACCGTGTAAAGCTAGCCTGCAATCTTCCAAGCAGCTGAGAGAAGGTTTCATCCCCTTCCCTACGAGCTTGGCGAAACTTTCTTCTGTAAGCTTCCGCTGTGAGGTTGAACCTCGCTTGCAGAGCTTTTTTGACCGCAGTGTAATCTTGCAGCTGCTCCAAGCTGAGCGTAGCTAACGTTTCCCCGGCAGCCCCTTCCATAAGAGCGGTTAACGCTCTTCCCCATTCTTCCTTTGCCCATCCTGCTCCTGTGACCACTCTCTCAAATCTGGTCAGGTATAAATCCAGATCCTCGCCCTCCTTGAATCTAGGCAATTCGAATTTGAGGCGGGCCAGAGTGGGACCACCCTCATCCCCACTACTCTTGCGGTACGTGTTGGTTAGATTAGACCGTAACATCATCAATTCTTCGCGCCTCAGAGCAACCTCTTCTTTCCTGATTGCCTCCTTTCTTTCTTCCTTCTCTTCCTTTTCCCTCCTCCTATTCTCTTCCATCTCCTTCCTCCTATTCTCTTCCTTCTCTTCCTTCTCTTCCTTTTCCCTCCTCCTATTCTCTTCCTTCTCCCGCATGAATGCCAATTCTTGTTGTCTCAAAATTAACTCCTCTCTCCTCCCCCTGGCCTCTTCACTGATTTGCTGTCGCAGCAACTCCCCCTCAAGTCGCCTTGATCGCCGTTCCTCTTCTACTCGAGCTTTTAACACCTCCACCTCCTTGTCTACTTTCAGCAGCACCGGAGAGCCTTGTAGTGATCCTACTTCATACCTAGGACCACTACGGGGAGAAAGAATTGACCTCGTTTGAGTTCCAGTGGACGGGGTTACGACAGTACACGTGTTGGATGCTGCTAACGAGAAAGTACTGGCGCTGGTGGTCACCAATGTAGGACTCCCTGATACCGATACGACCTTCCCCTCCCCCTTCTCAGCTCGACTTCTTGTCACTACCCCTCCTCTCTCCGCCATTTTGAAATCGTTCCCGGAATAGCCTGCCAATTCGCGGAAACCGGTCAATCGCGGAAACGTGCAAACCACGACCAAGCACAACCAAGCGGACAGAACAATCATTAGGTCACTGTTACCAGAAAACAATATACCAGGCAAGTTAAGTAAAGATAAACATTTGTCCAATCAATAGTCACCACAAGTAATTCAACCCGAAAACACAACTAGGGGTTGAACCAATGAAAACAAAAAATGAAGAATTCAAAGGTGGAAAACACACATCAACTGAATTAACATTAACATTAACACTTCACGCAAGCCCACACAAGGAGTAGTGACTGATTCAGGGAAGTTTCAGATCCCGGACGAGCCCCCAATCTGTCACGGTAGAGGTGGGTTGAATGTAGCTTGACCCCCAGCCGGACAGTAAGACAATTAAAATAAACTGAAACTCCTTCCTCAGTCACTTATCTCTTGGGGTCTCGGAGAAAGGACATCCACAAAACGGAACACGTAGGCACGGATAAAACGATAGCACAGGGTTTAATAATCAAACAAGATGAATGAAACAATTACACATAGCCTTCAGTTCACAACACCTCCATATCAAATCCCCAAACAGTCCAACTCACCACTTACTTCCCTTCCCCAGTCCAAATCACTTCCTCTACACAGTCCACTTCCTCTACACCGTCAAAATTCCCCTACACAGTCTCAATCACATCACACTTCACTGCACAAATCCCAAAACAGTCCAACTCACTAACCACCTCCATGCCAAATTCCCAACCAGTCCAACTCACCAATCACTTCACTTCCCCGGTCCAAATCACTTCCTCTACACAGTCCAACTCACCTCACAATTCCCCTACACAGTCCAACGCAGTTCAAATCACATCACAATTTGCTGCACAAATCCCACACCAGTCCAACTCACCAACCACTTCCCTTCCCTATTCCAACGCACTTTCCCTACACAGATCAAATCACATCACAATTCTTCAAGTCAGCCAGCAACTTCCAGGCCAGAGAAACACAGGCCAGGGCCACACAGGTCAGAACACAGCCTCTCAGGCCAATCCACTCCAGGCCCGGACACAATCTTCCGTCACAGATCAATTCAGGCCAAAACACAACTTCCGGCCAAACAACTTCGGCACAGGACACAATCTTCAGCACAGATAAACTCAGGCCAGAACACAACTTTCGGCCAAACAACTTCGGCCAGGACACAATCTTCAGCACCGATAAATTCAGGCCAGAACACAACTTTCTGCCAAATAACTTCGGCACAGGACACAATCTTCAGCACAGATAAACTCAGGCCAGAACGCAACTTTCGGCCAAACAACTTCGGCCAGGACACAATCTTCAGCACCGATAAATTCAGGCCAGAACACAACTTTCTGCCAAATAACTTCGGCACAGGACAATCTTCCCGCCAGGGCCTGCAACAAACAACACGACCAGAAACAGTAAACTCTCCCTAATTCACAATGCGATAACGCAACGTACGGAAAATAACCGACTTGGACGAATCACAAAACAACATCCACTCACCCTGCGACCCGGAGTAACAACTGGCCGGCCACCACACTGACCGGCCACTCCGCAAACTCTACTAAATAGGTTGACGACCAGACAAGCACGAGAAACATGAACATCCTCACTAGGAACAAACCACACCTGAACCCATAATCGGCGAAATCGAAATCCGCATCAAAGAGCATGATAACACCAAGAACAGCCGTGCAGCCCGTGCCCACGCAACAAATCTCATTAACTCACCCAAGCAAAACACGTGCCAAACACTGAACAGCCTAACCCCAAACTAAAAAGCAGACAAACCGTTTAAAGGCCCCAAATCACCACACCAAACTAATTTACAAACCCACCTTTTAACCCCGAGTCGTGACATCCTCCTCCTCCTCCTCCTCCTCCTCCTCCTCTTCCTCCTCCTCCTATTCTTCTTCCTTTTATTCTTCTTCCTCCTATTCTTCATATTCTTCCTCTTCTTCCTCTTCTTCCTATTCTTCTTCTTCTTCTTCTTCTTCTTCTTCTTCTTCTTCTTCTTCTTCTTCTTCTTCTTCTTCTTCTTCTTCTTCTTCTTCTTCTTCTTCTTCTTCCTATTGTGTATTTGTATTTGATGGTTATTTTATCAGCAATACTGAATATATCGCAATTTTATTTATGACTACGTTTTCTGCCAAGCAAGCTAACAAGAAGACGATGGACGAGACTTCCTTGACAGATGACGGCAGCGGAACCAGAAGGACGACGACTGCAGGCCATGGATTACGATCATGGTCTGCACTTAAGGTGCGCGGTAATCGGCACAGCATTACACAAAACTGGTGTTCATTCAGAATGTTTCGTCAGAATTAGATGCACTCCCCAACAGTTTGCGAGTATACACAGGGTTTTCAAGGATGTCGAGTAAAACCGCATGATGAGGGCATTGACAATAGGGGAAAAAAACCAGCATAGCCATGGAACTCTTTGAAAGTTAGTGAAAGAGAGTTGACATCCTCTGCCTGCCCTTGTCCGAAGCAGATGACGCAAACCATCACAACGTTGTCCCTTCACGATTCGTAAGAGGCGAATAAATAGGGACATCGTAACTTGATTTGCGCTTCCTTGGAACTATTCTAGTAATGTTCGTGCCTAATGGTCTTACATAGCATTTGACTTAATTGACTTATTCCTGTAGGCTCCCGTTGGAGCATAGGGCCGCAACAACACCCGCCAACGCACTCTGTTCTGGGCTGTTCTCCTCAGCTGAGTCCACGTCATTCCGGCGTCCTTCACTTCGCTCTCGACAGACCTTCTCCACGACTGTTTGGGCCGTCCCACTTTTCTTTTTCCCTGTGGGTTCCAGTCAAGTGCTTCCCTCGTGACGTTGTCGGCTGGTTTGCGCAGTGTGTGACCTATCCACCCCCATTTCCTTTTCTTGATGTCCTGACTGATGGGGTTCTGGTTGGTTTTCTTCCATAGGTCTGTGTTGGAGATCTTCTCAGGCCACCTGATGTTGAAGATGTGGCGCAAGCACTTGTTGACAAAATATGTACCTTGTTGGTAATGGTGTTGGTTACCCGCCATGTTTCGGACCCATAGAAGAGGACTGCTTTCTCATTTGTGTTGAAGATGCGAACTTTGCTGCGCTGGGATAAGGCCTTGAAGTTCCAGATGGGACGCAGGGTGTTGAACGCTACCCTTGCCTTGTTAATCCTGCTCTGAACGTCGTCGTCTGCGTCGCCATCAATGTTGACCACGCTTCCTAAGTAGACAAAGTGGTCAGTTTCCACTAGGTCTTCTCCCTGTAGCTGTAGTGGCTGATGTAGTCGGTTGTTCAATACTTATCACCTCTGTCTTCTTGGTGTTGATTTTCAGGCCGGTATTTCCTGCCTCCTCCACTAGTCGGGTTAGCTTGGACTGTGCATGCTGCTCTTTGTGGGACAGGAGGCCGACGTCGTCCGCAAAATCCAGGTCCTTTAGGTGTTTGGTGAAGGTCCACTGGATGCCAGTGCTGCTGCCCTCTGTGGTTCTTCTCATGATCCAGTCTATGACCATCAGGAAAATTGTCGGCGAGAGCATACAACCCTGTCTCGCTCCTGTCTTCACTGCGAAGGGGTCAGTCAGCTTCCCCGTTGTGAATAATCTGGCAAGATGAGTCCTCATAAAGCTGCTGGATGATGCTTATGAGCTTTTGCGGGATTCAATACTGCTGCACCAGCTTCCAGATGGTTTCCCTGTCTACGCTGTCGAATGCTTTTTCAAAGTCCACACAAGTTGTGTACAGCGGAGACTGCCATTCGATGGGTTGCTCAATGATGATGCGCAGAGTAGCGATATGCTCTGTACATGATCGAGCTTGCCTATACCCTGCCTGCTCTGCTCTAAGCCTCCCGTCTAATGCCTCCCTCAGTCTCTCCAGGATGATCCTGGTAAGCACCTTGCTGGGGATGGACAGCAGCATGATACCACGCCAGTTGCCGCACTGGGAAAGGTCACCTTTCTTGGGAAGCTTTACCAAGTACCCAAGCTTCCAGTCGGCCGGCACTTGCTCCTGCTCCCATATCTTTGCTAGGAGAGGGTGTAGCATCTCTGCTGCTGCTGCTGCTGCTGCTGCATCTGCCTTGAGAGCTTCTGTGGGGGATTCCGTCAGGGCCTGCTGCCTTGCCGTACTTCAAGGTCTTGATGGCTTTGATGATCTCAGCCTTGGTTGGTGGATTGGTGTTGATACTGAGGGGCTCCTCTGCTGGTGGTATTTCGGGAACTGTTTCTGGTGGTGGACGATTGAGGATTTCCCGGAAATGTTCCACCCACCGTCTTCTCTGTGCCTCGTCACTTGTGATGATTCTTCCATTCTTGTCTTTTACCGGTTTACTTGGGTTGAAGCTCTTCCCTGACAAGGCCCGTGTGATCTCGTACACTCTCTTCATGTTGTTCTGCTTTGATGCTATTTCTGCCTCTTCTGTCAAGTTGTGCACGAACTGTCTTTTGTCCTGTCTCACGCTCTTCTTCACCTCCCGCTTCGCCTCCCAATACTGTGCTCTGAGGTCTGTCTTCTGTTGTTGGTCGCAGCACCTGTTGATCTTCTGTTTCAGTTCCCTCCTCTTCTCTATCTTCTCCCATGTTCCCTTCGTCATCCACTCCTTCTGCTCTCTTTCTCTCCTCCCCAGAACATTGGTGCAAGCAGCCTTCCAGGTCTTCTGTATCTCTATCCAGTGGTTCTCTACTGTCTCTTCGGCCAACTCTGCCAGCGCCTCAAACCTGTTCCTGACTTCACAGGTGAACTCCTCTGCTTTCTGTTCTGTCTTTCAGAAACTGGATGTTGAACTTGTGGTGTGGTCTTCCTGAAGAGTCACAGAAGGATCTCAGCTTGGTCTTCAGCGTTGCCACCAGCAACTGATGGTCGGAGGCTGCGTCAGCGCCGCGCCTCACTCTGACGTCCAGCACACTTCGTCTCCACTTGCGGTCGATGGTGAAGTGGTCAATCTGGTTGTCAGTCTTCCCATCTGGTGAAGTCCATGTGGTCTTGTGGATCTTTCTGTGTGGGTAGATGGTGCCCCCTATGACTAGGTCGTTGAATGCACAAAAGTCTGTAAACAACTCTCCGTTCTCATTGCAGGTACCTACGCCGTGTCTGCCCATGATGAGTTCTCTGCCTGTGTTGTCGTCACCCACCTTAGCGTTCAAGTCGCCCATGACGATCTTCATGTCTCTGCGCGGAGTCCGGTCTAAAAGTGACTGCAAAGAACTGTAAAAGTGTTCCTTTTCTTCTTCCGTCGCTGCGTTGGTAGGCGC
>JAWQFJ010018177.1:12500-20000 GCA_034096865.1 Theodoxus fluviatilis
TCGGAAACATTCGGAACGTCGTTTAGCTTAAGATTACACCCGAATCACGCGCACCGTAAAGGTGCATGGAGTACAGTACCGCCGAGCAAGACGTTTGTCACAAAACGCAGATATATTAACGCGGCTGGATCTTAGCATAACTCCCCGGGCGTGCCAAGTCAGTCAACGGTCGCGTTTTATAAAACCAGACTACAAATAGACTACAGGGAGGTGACTCCCATATTATTTCCGGCAGGGGAGACGGCTTTGCACGGGGAAAAACTTTTTTGAACGCTACATCATGTGTTAAACTACACAAATGCACCAAAACCTCGTAAAGCAACTAATGCGTCGTTTGTCGGAATATATTCCATGCGAAGAACAGGTGCAGGAGCGGTAAATCGCATAAAGAGAGAGCCGAGCAGATAACTCTGCGATGACTTCCGGAGTAACTTTTGGCCGGGAGTAACTTTTGGCTGCTACACGCCTCCATTATGCTCCACGTTTTGATAGTCACGTCATGGCTCCTTTTAACGTCGAATGAAAACAATTTCGTTGAATATCGTCCTTGAAAAGGCTTCCATACTTACCTACATTTGAATGATATCATCGGATGCATTTTGTTCTCGGCTTGCTCGGGAACGAACTTGTGCCATAAATTGTTTAGTTTCCTGTTGTCCTCAGAAAATAAGTGATTGCGTCGTTATCGATTATATTCATTAGATTTCAAATCTAATTTGGCCTTTCTGTCTCTGTGCGTGCCACATGGGAAACTTGATCCAGCAAAAGATACACAAAGGTGAATTTGAAGATTTTGAGTTAGTAGTATCATTAAAACCACAAAAGCAGACCTTTAAAATTAGTGTCAGAATGATACAAATGAAAGACGTCAAAATGAAATTATTGCAGATTGTGATCGAGTACTCGCAAATCAGTCGTTTTGATAAAATGACTGTTGAAGTTGACAGGCAGTTTAAAAAGTTCTTAGCAATTGGCGCCAACTGCGTTTTACACAGTTATTTTATCATAGAATTAAATGGTAGTGAGCAGAACAAGCCTAAGATAGACTGGGGATTTCAGAATAACATAATATGCACCTGTCACAATGCTGCAGGAGATTCAAATCCTTGACTCAACCCATGCAAAATGGGTACTTTTCGGACATCGGAAAGGTGAGCATTCCTCTAAAACTGGTGATGAATTCACGTTCATGCTTTAATTATCTTTAAAACTCTCGAAGTTTATAGAAAAACGGTCCCATAACCTAGAGCTAAAACTCAATTTCGATTTTAAAAAAATCAGATTAGACGCTTTATTTGCTTTTCCTGGCATTTTGGGCTAGTGTCTTTTGGGTCCTACCTTTTGCCGGATCAAGCCACACATTATTTTCTGATCAGCGACACACAGATAGTCACATTTTAGTCTGTCACATCCAAAGGAAAGGTGACTTCAGAAAATGTATACCACTGCAGTGGACGCCAGAGACCAAATGATTCTAGAGTGCACCCTGTTCTTGCCCAAAAGGCATCGTTCAAGTATCAATGTGTCGATTATCATGACTACTCCTTAACATGAGCTGCTCGAAACCTCCGCTCTCTGCTACAACGGAATGGGCCTTGTGCTGACGGGCACCAAGAGCACTCGCTCAGCCCTACGTGGCAATCGAGTGCCACCGGAAGTTGTTGCACAGCTTTCAGGTGTGAGTCATGTTTTGGTCCAGGGGCATTCTCCCCCAACACATGCATCCGCTTTTTCCTTACGCAAATAGCGGCAGCTTTGGCGGTCCAAACTGCGTCTAAAACGAAGTCGTTATGGACAATATACGAAAGAGATAAAATATGAAGTCCAGTATAGCACATTAAAATTGTTTTGTTGCACCACAGATTCCATTAAATTACGTCTTCTCTGGTGGAAGCAAAGCACAATGCCATTCTTCCGCCGATGGAATGGAAATGGTCCCGGGAGGGTGAATGAAGCTCAAAGTGTGTGTGCTTGGTTGGTGGAGCAAAGGAAACGGCGATTTGCCCAACTGGTCGTCAACAGCCTGTTCTGAAACAGCAGGATCGGGGTGATCGGCAGACCAGAGGCGCGTTTCCTTTCGAAACGCAATTTGTTTCCGTAGAGATGAGCGCTCATGGCGAGCGTCTGCGTGGAATGGTTCAATCAGAAGAAAAGCTTTGGGATTCGACAGCACTCGCCGTGAGCGTTCATCTCTGAAAATATGTTTATACCATTTGATACGAAACGCACCTCTCCTCCCGCGGGAGGACCCAGGTTTTGCTTCTTCACTGACTGTACTGATTCGCACGTCACCGCTATCGTCTGCTCGAACCACTCAGCTACATGAGAAGCCACGTAGTATCGTCTAGCTCGGTGGTCTAACTTTATATGATATTCAACATGGACCTACATTTTGATTTGAATACTGTAACGATTTGAATGCAATATTCATGTATTCTACCAAGTGTTTTGATAAATCAATGCTGTTACTTATACGGTTTCGTCGTATGGGTGTCAGCATTTCTCAAAATGAGCATTTTGTATGTGAAGCGAGGAAAAAAAGTGTAGTTTGTGCGCCTAGATAGAAAGGATCGTAGTGTGTACAAAGCCTGTCCTGAAACACAACGCAAACTTCAAACCTGGCCTCCGAGTGGTCTCCGAGCTAAGAACTAGGGCGTGTTGCCTGCGCTAGATGCTTTCTCATGGCATGCCTTTACGAGGCAAGCATCGAAAGACGTCTAAGAAACGGCCAATCATCAATTGGCAAGGCGGAAGTCCGAGACAACATGGCTGCGTCCTGGCGAGAGAGTTAGTGGAAAAGTTGCCGATAGACGAAATAACTGACGATACAGGCATCACAGCAGTTTTTCACTTGATAGGACACACCATGGGGACATCTCAAGTGGCAAGGGAACTTTGTCCAAAAAACAAAGCAACTCGGGTTCTATTGTAGACAGTTTTGTCAAAAATGTTGTGCCTCAATGCACTTCGATAATTCAATGGACATAATTCATAGAGTGGACATGTGCGGTGCTTCGTGTATGCAAACGAGAAGAAAAAAACTACAAAAGTGTTTGTGCATAAATAACCTGTACACACTCCTCAAAATATACAAATGAACACTCGAATAGCAAATACTTCCGTGTTGGTACACTTTTCCATTCTCGGACAGTGAGAAGCACATTTCAGGCACTGCCGCCTATGAATGGCAACCCCATTAGCACGGTCTTCGTCATTTTGGGTCATCCGGGCCTCTGCGGCGAGGTGCCTCCGAAGCTACCTTGGCCACCCTCTTTCGCAGGGAGTGCCTCTGTGAACGAGACGCGGTGGGCAACGCCCTATCCCTCGAGTTTCTAACGAGATTATTGCAGAATAGTTGACTAAGAAACACGCTCCTGCACTGTGCACACACGATGCTCTTGCTAGACCAGAGGCGCGTTTCATTTCAAAGGATGTCAATAAAGTTTCAGAGGTGCTTTTAATCTGTGTGTTACCTTTTGAAAAAGAAACGCGCCCTCTGGTCTAGCAAGAGCATCGTGTGTGCACAGTGCAGGAGCGTGTTTCTTAGTCAACTATTCTGCAATAATCTCGTTAGAAACTCGAGGGATAGGGCGTTGCCCACCGCGTCTCGTTCACAGAGGCACTCCCTGCGAAAGAGGGTGGCCAAGGTAGCTTCGGAGGCACCTCGCCGCAGAGGCCCGGATGACCCAAAATGACGAAGACCGTGCTAATGGGGTTGCCATTCATAGGCGGCAGTGCCTGAAATGTGCTTCTCACTGTCCGAGAATGGAAAAGTGTACCAACACGGAAGTATTTGCTATTCGAGTGTTCATTTGTATATTTTGAGGAGTGTGTACAGGTTATTTATGCACAAACACTTTTGTAGTTTTTTTCTTCTCGTTTGCATACACGAAGCACCGCACATGTCCACTCTATGAATTATGTCCATTGAATTATCGAAGTGCATTGAGGCACAACATTTTTGACAAAACTGTCTACAATAGAACCCGAGTTGCTTTGTTTTTTGGACAAAGTTCCCTTGCCACTTGAGATGTCCCCATGGTGTGTCCTATCAAGTGAAAAACTGCTGTGATGCCTGTATCGTCAGTTATTTCGTCTATCGGCAACTTTTCCACTAACTCTCTCGCCAGGACGCAGCCATGTTGTCTCGGACTTCCGCCTTGCCAATTGATGATTGGCCGTTTCTTAGACGTCTTTCGATGCTTGCCTCGTAAAGGCATGCCATGAGAAAGCATCTAGCGCAGGCAACACGCCCTAGTTCTTAGCTCGGAGACCACTCGGAGGCCAGGTTTGAAGTTTGCGTTGTGTTTCAGGACAGGCTTTGTACACACTACGATCCTTTCTATCTAGGCGCACAAACTACACTTTTTTTCCTCGCTTCACATACAAAATGCTCATTTTGAGAAATGCTGACACCCATACGACGAAACCGTATAAGTAACAGCATTGATTTATCAAAACACTTGGTAGAATACATGAATATTGCATTCAAATCGTTACAGTATTCAAATCAAAATGTAGGTCCATGTTGAATATCATATAAAGTTAGACCACCGAGCTAGACGATACTACGTGGCTTCTCATGTAGCTGAGTGGTTCGAGCAGACGATAGCGGTGACGTGCGAATCAGTACAGTCAGTGAAGAAGCAAAACCTGGGTCCTCCCGCGGGAGGAGAGGTGCGTTTCGTATCAAATGGTATAAACATATTTTCAGAGATGAACGCTCACGGCGAGTGCTGTCGAATCCCAAAGCTTTTCTTCTGATTGAACCATTCCACGCAGACGCTCGCCATGAGCGCTCATCTCTACGGAAACAAATTGCGTTTCGAAAGGAAACGCGCCTCTGGTCTGCCGATCACCCCGATCCTGCTGTTTCAGAACAGGCTGTTGACGACCAGTTGGGCAAATCGCCGTTTCCTTTGCTCCACCAACCAAGCACACACACTTTGAGCTTCATTCACCCTCCCGGGACCATTTCCATTCCATCGGCGGAAGAATGGCATTGTGCTTTGCTTCCACCAGAGAGACGTAATTTAATGGAATCTGTGGTGCAACAAAACAATTTTAATGTGCTATACTGGACTTCATATTTTATCTCTTTCGTATATTGTCCATAACGACTTCGTTTTAGACGCAGTTTGGACCGCCAAAGCTGCCGCTATTTGCGTAAGGAAAAAGCGGATGCATGTGTTGGGGGAGAATGCCCCTGGACCAAAACATGACTCACACCTGAAAGCTGTGCAACAACTTCCGGTGGCACTCGATTGCCACGTAGGGCTGAGCGAGTGCTCTTGGTGCCCGTCAGCACAAGGCCCATTCCGTTGTAGCAGAGAGCGGAGGTTTCGAGCAGCTCATGTTAAGGAGTAGTCATGATAATCGACACATTGATACTTGAACAATGCCTTTTGGGCAAGAACAGGGTGCACTCTAGAATCATTTGGTCTCTGGCGTCCACTGCAGTGGTATACATTTTCTGAAGTCACCTTTCCTTTGGATGTGACAGACTAAAATGTGACTATCTGTGTGTCGCTGATCAGAAAATAATGTGTGGCTTGATCCGGCAAAAGGTAGGACCCAAAAGACACTAGCCCAAAATGCCAGGAAAAGCAAATAAAGCGTCTAATCTGATTTTTTTAAAATCGAAATTGAGTTTTAGCTCTAGGTTATGGGACCGTTTTTCTATAAACTTCGAGAGTTTTAAAGATAATTAAAGCATGAACGTGAATTCATCACCAGTTTTAGAGGAATGCTCACCTTTCCGATGTCCGAAAAGTACCCATTTTGCATGGGTTGAGTCAAGGATTTGAATCTCCTGCAGCATTGTGACAGGTGCATATTATGTTATTCTGAAATCCCCAGTCTATCTTAGGCTTGTTCTGCTCACTACCATTTAATTCTATGATAAAATAACTGTGTAAAACGCAGTTGGCGCCAATTGCTAAGAACTTTTTAAACTGCCTGTCAACTTCAACAGTCATTTTATCAAAACGACTGATTTGCGAGTACTCGATCACAATCTGCAATAATTTCATTTTGACGTCTTTCATTTGTATCATTCTGACACTAATTTTAAAGGTCTGCTTTTGTGGTTTTAATGATACTACTAACTCAAAATCTTCAAATTCACCTTTGTGTATCTTTTGCTGGATCAAGTTTCCCATGTGGCACGCACAGAGACAGAAAGGCCAAATTAGATTTGAAATCTAATGAATATAATCGATAACGACGCAATCACTTATTTTCTGAGGACAACAGGAAACTAAACAATTTATGGCACAAGTTCGTTCCCGAGCAAGCCGAGAACAAAATGCATCCGATGATATCATTCAAATGTAGGTAAGTATGGAAGCCTTTTCAAGGACGATATTCAACGAAATTGTTTTCATTCGACGTTAAAAGGAGCCATGACGTGACTATCAAAACGTGGAGCATAATGGAGGCGTGTAGCAGCCAAAAGTTACTCCCGGCCAAAAGTTACTCCGGAAGTCATCGCAGAGTTATCTGCTCGGCTCTCTCTTTATGCGATTTACCGCTCCTGCACCTGTTCTTCGCATGGAATATATTCCGACAAACGACGCATTAGTTGCTTTACGAGGTTTTGGTGCATTTGTGTAGTTTAACACATGATGTAGCGTTCAAAAAAGTTTTTCCCCGTGCAAAGCCGTCTCCCCTGCCGGAAATAATATGGGAGTCACCTCCCTGTAGTCTATTTGTAGTCTGGTTTTATAAAACGCGACCGTTGACTGACTTGGCACGCCCGGGGAGTTATGCTAAGATCCAGCCGCGTTAATATATCTGCGTTTTGTGACAAACGTCTTGCTCGGCGGTACTGTACTCCATGCACCTTTACGGTGCGCGTGATTCGGGTGTAATCTTAAGCTAAACGACGTTCCGAATGTTTCCGACTTCGACCATTTCAGCAGCGCCAATAAACGTGCATGGAGTACAGTACCGCCGAGAAAGACGTTTGTCACAAAACGCTGATATATTTACGCGGCCGGATCTTAGCATAACTCCCCGGGCGTGCCAAGTCAGTCAGGCGGAGTGGCGGGTGCCGTCTCTTTTTAGAGTGGAATTCTCAGCACGTCCCGAGCAGATAACTCTGCGATGACTTCCGGAGTAACTTTTGGCTGGGAGTAACTTTTGGCTGCTACAAGGCGTGGGCACACTGCGCTTCACAAATTCAACAAGAACGTCACTTCCTAGTGTGTGTGGACGAGAGTTACGGGCCTTGGTGACGTGTGGTACGAGGGACGCGCTGCAGGCAATGCATGCACAATGCAATGACAGTGGCTGCCTTCTCGCTGGACTGGATGATTCTTATTAGCTTGCATCATGCTTCATATATCTTTCTCCTCTGTGTGTGTGTGTGTGTGTGTGTGTGTGTGTGTCTATGTGTGTGTGTGTCTATGTGTGTGTGTCTATATGTGTGTGTGTGTGTGTGTCTATGTGTGTGTGTGTGTGTGTGTGTGTGCGTCTGTCTATGTGTGTGTGTGTCTA
>JAWQFJ010018177.1:25000-28020 GCA_034096865.1 Theodoxus fluviatilis
AGACCTGGAAGGCTGCTTGCACCAATGTTCTGGGGAGGAGAGAAAGAGAGCAGAAGGAGTGGATGACGAAGGGAACATGGGAGAAGATAGAGAAGAGGAGGGAACTGAAACAGAAGATCAACAGGTGCTGCGACCAACAACAGAAGACAGACCTCAGAGCACAGTATTGGGAGGCGAAGCGGGAGGTGAAGAAGAGCGTGAGACAGGACAAAAGACAGTTTGTGCACAACTTGACAGAAGAGGCAGAAATAGCATCAAAGCAGAACAACATGAAGAGAGTGTACGAGATCACACGGGCCTTGTCAGGGAAGAGCTTCAACCCAAGTAAACCGGTAAAAGACAAGAATGGAAGAATCATCACAAGTGACGAGGCACAGAGAAGACGGTGGGTGGAACATTTCCGGGAAATCCTCAATCGTCCACCACCAGAAACAGTTCCCGAAATACCACCAGCAGAGGAGCCCCTCAGTATCAACACCAATCCACCAACCAAGGCTGAGATCATCAAAGCCATCAAGACCTTGAAGTACGGCAAGGCAGCAGGCCCTGACGGCATCCCCCCAGAAGCTCTCAAGGCAGATGCAGCAGCAGCAGCAGCAGCAGAGATGCTACACCCTCTCCTAGCAAAGATATGGGAGCAGGAGCAAGTGCCGGCCGACTGGAAGCTTGGGTACTTGGTAAAGCTTCCCAAGAAAGGTGACCTTTCCCAGTGCGGCAACTGGCGAGGTATCATGCTGCTGTCCATCCCCAGCAAGGTGCTTACCAGGATCATCCTAGAGAGACTGAGGGAGGCATTAGACGGGAGGCTTAGAGCAGAGCAGGCAGGGTTTAGGCAAGATCGATCATGTACAGACCATATCGCTACTCTGCGCATCATCATTGAGCAATCCATCGAATGGCAGTCTCCGCTGTACACAACTTGTGTGGACTTTGAAAAAGCATTCGACAGCGTAGACAGGGAAACCATCTGGAAGCTGGTGCAGCAGTATTGAATCCCGCAAAAGCTCATAAGCATCATCCAGCAGCTTTATGAGGACTCATCTTGCCAGATTATTCACAACGGGAAGCTGACTGACCCCTTCGCAGTGAAGACAGGAGCGAGACAGGGTTGTATGCTCTCGCCGACAATTTTCCTGATGGTCATAGACTGGATCATGAGAAGAACCACAGAGGGCAGCAGCACTGGCATCCAGTGGACCTTCACCAAACACCTAAAGGACCTGGATTTTGCGGACGACGTCGGCCTCCTGTCCCACAAAGAGCAGCATGCACAGTCCAAGCTAACCCGACTAGCGGAGGAGGCAGGAAATACCGGCCTGAAAATCAACACCAAGAAGACAGAGGTGATAAGTATTGAACAACCGACTACATCAGCCACTACAGCTACAGGGAGAAGACCTAGTGGAAACTGACCACTTTGTCTACTTAGGAAGCGTGGTCAACATTGATGGCGACGCAGACGACGACGTTCAGAGCAGGATTAACAAGGCAAGGGTAGCGTTCAACACCCTGCGTCCCATCTGGAACTTCAAGGCCTTATCCCAGCGCAGCAAAGTTCGCATCTTCAACACAAATGAGAAAGCAGTCCTCTTCTATGGGTCCGAAACATGGCGGGTAACCAACACCATTACCAACAAGGTACATATTTTGTCAACAAGTGCTTGCGCCACATCTTCAACATCAGGTGGCCTGAGAAGATCTCCAACACAGACCTATGGAAGAAAACCAACCAGAACCCCATCAGTCAGGACATCAAGAAAAGGAAATGGGGGTGGATAGGTCACACACTGCGCAAACCAGCCGACAACGTCACGAGGCAAGCACTTGACTGGAACCCACAGGGAAAAAGAAAAGTGGGACGGCCCAAACAGTCGTGGAGAAGGTCTGTCGAGAGCGAAGTGAAGGACGCCGGAATGACGTGGACTCAGCTGAGGAGAACAGCCCAGAACAGAGTGCGTTGGCGGCGTGTCGTTGTGGCCCTATGCTCCACCGGGAGCCTACAGGAATAAGTCAAGTAAGTCAAATGCTATGTAAGACCATTAGGCACGAACATTACTAGAATAGTTCCAAGGAAGCGCAAATTAAGTTACGATGTCCCTATTTATTCGCCTCTTACGAATCGTGAAGGGACAACGTTGTGATGGTTTGCGTCATCTGCTTCGGACAAGGGCAGGCAGAGGATGTCAACTCTCTTTCACTAACTTTCAAAGAGTTCCATGGCTATGCTGGTTTTTTTCCCCTATTGTCAATGCCCTCATCATGCGGTTTTACTCGACATCCTTGAAAACCCTGTGTATACTCGCAAACTGTTGGGGAGTGCATCTAATTCTGACGAAACATTCTGAATGAACACCAGTTTTGTGTAATGCTGTGCCGATTACCGCGCACCTTAAGTGCAGACCATGATCGTAATCCATGGCCTGCAGTCGTCGTCCTTCTGGTTCCGCTGCCGTCATCTGTCAAGGAAGTCTCGTCCATCGTCTTCTTGTTAGCTTGCTTGGCAGAAAACGTAGTCATAAATAAAATTGCGATATATTCAGTATTGCTGATAAAATAACCATCAAATACAATACACAATAGGAAGAAGAAGAAGAAGAAGAAGAAGAAGAAGAAGAAGAAGAAGAAGAAGAAGAAGAAGAAGAAGAAGAAGAAGAAGAAGAAGAAGAAGAAGAAGAATAGGAAGAAGAGGAAGAAGAGGAAGAATATGAAGAATAGGAGGAAGAAGAATAAAAGGAAGAAGAATAGGAGGAGGAGGAAGAGGAGGAGGAGGAGGAGGAGGAGGAGGAGGATGTCACGACTCGGGGTTAAAAGGTGGGTTTGTAAATTAGTTTGGTGTGGTGATTTGGGGCCTTTAAACGGTTTGTCTGCTTTTTAGTTTGGGGTTAGGCTGTTCAGTGTTTGGCACGTGTTTTGCTTGGGTGAGTTAATGAGATTTGTTGCGTGGGCACGGGCTGCACGGCTGTTCTTGGTGTTATCATGCTCTTTGATGCGGATTTCGATTTCGCCGATTATGGGTTCAG
>JAWQFJ010018178.1:0-5000 GCA_034096865.1 Theodoxus fluviatilis
TCGACAGACCTTCTCCACGACTGTTTGGGCCGTCCCACTTTTCTTTTGTCCTGTGGGTTCCAGTCAAGTGCTTGCCTCGTGACGTTGTCGGCGGGTTTGCGCAGTGTGTGACCTATCCACCCCCATTTCCTTTTCTTGATGTCCTAGGCCCGTATTCACAACGGCGATTTATCGGCGATTTATTTTACCTCCGATTTATCTCTAAACTCAGACGATTCCAACTGCCTGTTCCGCTCTCCCTTGGCTGGAAACCAGTATATATAGCAAAGCGCAACCTAGGATCCTCTGACGAGCGTACCTTATCTAACCGATCAAGATAACGCGGGGCTAGGGGATAAATCGAGTGTTAAAAAGATAAATCGCCGTTGTGAATACGGGCCCTGACTGATGGGGTTCTGGTTGGTTTTCTTCCGTAGGTCTGTGTTGGAGATCTTCTCAGGCTACCTGATGTTGAGGATGTGGCACAAGCACTTGTTGACAAAAGTCTGTACCTTGTTGGTGATGGTGTTGGTTACCCGCCATGTGTCGGACCCATAGAGGAGGACTGCTTTCACATTAGTGTTGAAGATGCGAACTTTGCTGCGCTGGGATAAGGCCTTGGAGTTCCAGATGGGACGCACGGTGTTGAACGCTACCCTTACCTTGTTAATCCCGTTCTTAACGTCGTCGTCTGCGCCGCCATTAATGTTGATCACGCTTCCTAAGTAGACAAAGTGGTCAGTTTCCGCTAGGTCTTCTCCCTGTAGCTGTAGTGGCTGATGTAGTCGGTTGTTCATACGCATCACCTCTGTCTTCTTGGTGTTGATTATCAGGCCGGTCTTTCCTGCCTCCTCCGCTAGTCGGGTTAGCTTGGACTGTGCATGCCGCTGTTTGTGGGACAGGAGGCCGACGTCGTCCGCAAAATCCAGGTCCTCTAGGTGTTTGGTGAAGGTCCACTGCATGCCAGTGCTGCTGCCCTCTGTGGTTCTTCTCATGATCCAGTCTATGACGATCAGAAAAATTGTCGACGTGAGCATACAGCCCTGTCTCACTCCTGTCTTCACTGCGAAGGGGTCAGTCAACTTCCCGTTGTGAATAATCTGGCAAGATGAGTCCTCATAAAGCTGCTGGATGATGCTTATGAGCTTTTGCGGGATTCCATAGTGTTGCATCAGCTTCCAGATGGTTTCCCTGTCGACGCTGTCGAATGCTTTTTCAAAGTCCACAACAGTTGTGTACAGCGGAGACTGCCATTCGATGGATTGCTCAATGATGATGCGCAGAGTAGCGATATGGTCTGTACATGATCGATCTTGCTTAATCCCTGCTTGTTCTGCTCTAAGCCTCCCGTCTAATTCCTCCCTCAGTCTCTCCAGGATGATCCTGGTAAGCACCTTGCTGGGGATGGACAGCAGCATGATACATCGCCAGTTGCCGCACTGGGAAAGGTCACCTTTCTTGGGAAGCTTTACCAAGTACCCAAGCTTCCAGTCGGCCGGCTCTTGCTCCTGCTCCCATATCTTTGCTAGGAGAGGGTGTAGCATCTCTGCTGCTGCTGCTGCTGCTGCCTTGAGAGCTTCTGGGGGGATGCCGTCAAGGCCTGCTGCCTTGCCGGACTTCAAGGTCTTGCTGGCTTTGATGATCTCAGCCTTGATTGGTGGATTGGTGTTGATACTGAGGGGCTCCTCTGCTGGTGGTATTTCGGGAACTGTTTCTGGTGGTGGACGATTGAGGATTTCCCGGAAATGTTCCACCCACCGTCTTCTCTGTGCCTCGTCACTTGTGATGATTCTTCCATTCTTGTCTTTTACCGGTTTACTTGGGTTGAAGCTCTTCCCTGACAAGGCCCGTGTGATCTCGTACACTCTCTTCATGTTGTTCTGCTTTGATGCTGTTTCTGCCTCTTCTGTCAAGTTGTGCACAAACTGTCTTTTGTCCTGTCTCGCGCTCTTCTTCAGTCCCGGTTCGCCTCCCAATACTGTGCTCTGAGGTCTGTCTTCTGTTGTTGGTCGCAGCACCTGTTGATCTTCTGTTTCAGTTTCCTCCTCTTCTCTATCTTCTCCCATGTTCCCTTCGTCATCCACTCCTTCTGCTCTTTCTCTCCTCCCCAGAACATTGGTGCAAGCAGCCTTCCAGGTCTTCTGTATCTCTATCCAGTGGTTCTCTACTGTCTCTTCGGCCAACTCTGCCAGCGCCTCAAACCTGTTCCTGACTTCACAGGTGAACTCCTCTGATTTCTTTCTGTCTTTCAGAAACTGGATGTTGAACTTGTGGTGTGGTCTTCCTGAAGAGTCACAGAAGGATCTCAGCTTGGTCTTCAGCGTTGCCACCAGCGGAATTCTCTCCCAAAAATCCTTGAACGACGTCATTCGTATAATTCCTGATCCGCATGACGTCACAAAGAAGCAGACGAAAATTCATGTTAACAATCACACTTCACAGCAATGGACACACGCAAAAAAGAATGATACCTTTGCCCATAAAGAGCAACAAGAAAATAGAACCTAACACCCATCTACCGCAGTTTATACACGGTGGAAAGGAACAAAGTGAAACAGCACGTCGTTCTATTACTGTCGTACTATTACTGTCGTTCTATTACTGTCGTTGCTATCGCTGTCGCTTCTATTAATGTCTTGGATATCACTGTCGTTTTCATTAACGTCGTCGCTATTGTTGTTGTCGCCATTACTGTCGTTGCTGTTATTGTTGTTGCTAAAAATTTCCTTGTTGTCGCGCGATTTGAAGTCGTCCTTGTAGCTCTCGTTGTGGTCGCTGTTGTTGCAGCTGTTGCATTTGTTGTTGCTGTTACTGTTAGGTTGTCGCTGTTGTTGCTGCTGCTGCTAGTGTAGTTGGTGGAGGTGGGTTTTTTAATTTCAGGAATTGAGTGTTTTTAAAATGCCGCTTTTAAAACTTTCTTTTAGGACGTGGACCGACAACATTGACATGTGGACAGGAAAACCTTTTTGCGAGGATCCAAATCGTGGCACAAGACCATCAAAGGTGAGGTTGACTAATGAACAACGCTTCTTTTGGCGATCTGTTGACTTCACGCGAAGTTGAAAGGTCATAGGAAAGAAAAACAAACATTCTTTTCTAAGACTCGCACTATCGTTTGATCAAATGAAAGCTACTTCAAGACTTCCAGGAGTTTAGAAAACACATAGAATCTGTCCAGTATACTTGGAACCTCAGCCGCCGAGGGAACCTGCAAAGCCACAGCAGCAGATGGCGCCGGAACAGAGAAAAAGACTTCCGACTTCTGTGAACGTTGAAGACGCATGCAGCTTGGCACTTCATCGAGCTGTCGTGTGCAGTCTGATGGGTCCAAAGACGTTTGATGCATCGCAATATTTTCACTGACAACAAGGTTTTCGGCGATGTTTTTGAAAGTTTCAAGTCCAGGAGGCGAAATACCGTCGGACTGAACTCCTTCCTTTGTAGCTGGATTAGAGTGAGGAGACAACGCGTGAGAACAAAAGCGAGGCACGATTGTCTCAATGGAAGGACAACAAGCATTAGAAGCAAGACTGATTGAAAATCGAAGCACTTGAAACGTGGAACGTGAAAGGCTTTCGATGGTGGCCGTAAATATCCTTGTCCAATCAAGTGACAGATCGGGTGGGTGGGGGTGGGTGGGGTGTGTGTGTGTGGAAAAGAAAAACAGCTTCTGGAAGTGAGAATGTTTGCATTTCGCAATTTTTTCCTGAACCGAATAAAGTTGTGTAAATTGTAATAATCATTATCATCAAGCCTTGTAAAGAGCTGACACCACAATTTTCACTTGATAGGCATGGAGAGTAGCATTTTCGTCCCGAACTCACTGATATCTCCAGACGAAACAAGAGATGTAATAGTAGAACTGCAAAATATATTCTCAAGCTTTAAAATGGAATAAAACACACAGTGAAAGGCCAAGGTTTTTTCTTTTCTTGTCTTGATGCGTGCTGTTTGTTTTGTTTGTTTTTTACATGTTTATCTTATCTTAAGGTACACACAACTAAGAATCATCATCATCATCATCGTCGTCGTCGTCGTCGTCATCAATACCATCATCATCATCATCATCATCATCATCATGATCATCATGATCATCATCATCTAATGGTTTCTCTCTGAGGGTGCTAGGGTTCGTGTTTTGTAAGAGGGGAGGAATGGATGGGGAAAGAGGAACAAGGGGGGGGGGGGGGGGGGCGGGCTGGGGGGAAACTGAGGGGGAGGTGGTCTAAGGGGGGGGGGGTGTTAGATATTAATTAGCAAACGGTATCAGCAATTCACTTTTAATTTCAAGAAAGATATATACACACAAAAATCAATGTTATTGGTTGTTTGTTAAAACAAAGACGGGTAAAATGACACACAACAACAAGGAATGCATATTTTTCACTAAAGTTTCCGTCAGGAGCATCAGCATATATTTTATTAATCCAAAATATGGAAATTAGTTGCATTTCACTGGCATTGAGTGAATGGTTATATACAACAGAAACATCGCAATACAAGATAAAATGGTTAAAAACAAGGGGTGATATAAAATGAACGAAGGTAAGTGATTGCATTGCCAGATGCTCAGATCATAATTCAGTTGTAGAACAGTTGATGTTTAAATACTAATGACAGTTGGTATACTAGATTAATGGTATCTGTCTGTATATGTTTTTGGAAAACGGAAGCTCTGAATTGCAAATCTGTATACTCACTAGAGAGACTGACTTGGTGGAAAGGGGGGCGCCAAAGACGCAAATAGTTTTCAAACTAATACATCTCCTGATACAATTTCCGTGACAGCCGAACGAGTGCTTAGGATATATTTTAATGGAATATTTTCATGTTCTTAAAGTATGAAAAATATCAAATCTGAAAAAGACTCATTGTAAACCATTGTGAGTGAGGGCTACACATAATTGACATGTATAGCATCGATAACGCTTTTAAACTTTCCTCTTCAATACACACGTAGCGCTACAATCAAACTTCGAAACCATCTACTTATAAGGAGGGACATCGAGGTTCTGTTTAAT
>JAWQFJ010018178.1:15000-22500 GCA_034096865.1 Theodoxus fluviatilis
CAGCACTCTGAGTGCAATTCCATGATTGTATGAGCTAGACAGCACTCTGAGTGAAATTCCATGGTTGTATGAACTAGACAGCACTCTGAGTGCAATTCCATGATTGTATGAGCTAGACAGCACTCTGAGTGAAATTCCATGGTTGTATGAACTAGACAGCACTCTGAGTGCAATTCCATGATTGTATGAACTAGACAGCACTCTGAGTGCAATTCCATGATTGTATGAACTAGACAGCACTCTGAGAGCGCAAACCGCCGCCAAGGAAGTCAACATTTCTCATCCATGGCCTGCAAAATTCAGACAGCATGTTCTGCTAGCCAGGCCTAACGCTACGCATTTTAGTTCATTTTAGTGCCTGCCAGTGGTATCCGAGTGTGGTAAGCGTACGAGGGCGGAATGAAGAGTTGGACGTCATCAACTTCGTGATGCGCGATAAAACATCCCTTTATGAATCCAATTCCAAAACTAAATAACATATAACCTCCAAAATTTGACGGATTGCTACTTGCGTAAAACCCGTACCCTGTACCAAATTTTTTAAGAATCCGTTTTGAACATTTTCAGTTATTTTGAAGACTAACGAACCAACCAACCAACCGATCAAAAAAATTACCTTCTTGGCAGAGGTTATGACCGTAAGAAAACAAAAAGAGTAAAAAGCTAATGACCATGAATTAGCATTTCAGACAGCTTTTGTCAAGATCCTCATTAAGTCAGTGGTCAGAGCACTCAGACGTTCACCCTGAAGTTGCAGGTGCGGTCGCTGACAGAGGTCCAAAACTATTTCTCTCCTTCTCCTGCAGAGTGTCTGGGTCCATAGTGGACACTACTCGAAGAAGCAAAAAGTGTGAAGCAGATTGCCAAATAAATTTCCTCGCACCCTATGCCTTTCTCAGGCATATTCAGACAACAGAATGTCGTGATCAGCTGTCAGCGGCGCCGAAGATTACACAGCAACTCAAAGCAGATGCGCAGAGCAGTGATAGCAACGAGGACAGGACGCATTTTGTCTACATCAAAGGAAGCCGCACTAAGCCAACATTTATGCATACTTACTTAGTTGTCGAGGGTAAACCAACGTTGATCTGCGAAAATCGTTACCTCTTTTGTGATGTTCTCTTTCCACGACATGCGGTTAGAGGTCAACCTTTCCTAATCAGCCACCTCAGTCTCCCTTGCAATCAGAGGTGTCTGTAGGCGGTCCTTGTAGCGCTTGAGTGGTCCTGCTAGCCTTCGCTTCCTATTGACTGGCTTCAAAGGTTTGTTTAAACAGCATGTCATCCTCCATTCAGACCACATGACCAGCTCAACGAAACGTGTGTTTCATGGTGCGTGCTTTTATTTCTATTACTGCCGACATTTACAAAGTGTCTTTATATGACACTTAGCCACTACCAACCAAACAAAATGCACATAGCGATGCCACGTTGTCTATTAGGCTACACTGAAGGACAGTAACGCATGACTTTCTCATAGCTAGACCAAAACTAACGTGCACCATTTCTCATGAGAAAAAAGACATACGATTTTCTAGAGTTAACACCAAACTGCAGCAACATAACTGCAAATATCGACTTCTACCGACTTATATCGTGATTTACTTGTTCTTGATATTTTGTGTTCGATGTGACCAATTACGTGATTTTTTTTACAATCTTCTTGGTTGGAATGCATGACTTGGACACTTACAAGTTGAGACAATCTTCTTGGTTGGAAAACATTACTGTGTCCCATGAAGATAAGTTGGAAGGGAAGGGAAGTTCCTGTTAATACTTTTTGTTTTTAGCTTTGGCACGGCGTAGACGTTGAACCAAAGCTAACGCAGTCATACAGAGGGGTAGGTGCATCGTAGATGTTCACCAAGTATCATTCACGCACAGACAGAATTACACGCATGGACAAATTTCCGACACAGGATTGCAGCCAATATGATATTTTCCAGATATTTTAATAAACCCAGATTCTTCCCGTCCCATTACTGTGATACTTTAAAGTTGAGGTCTTAGAAAGCATACATTGCTGACAGGCCCCCAAACCCCAACCATTTACCCATTCATCCGAACAGTAGCAAACAGCCCAAGATCAGATTGGTAGAACCAGGCCAAACGGGACACATTGTCCCAGGAAATGAAGGGGCTGCCTCAGGCACATTGTCTTGTCAGACTGGCGCAGTACATCATTGAGGGTGGGGGCCTTGAGGCTAGGAAGGAGGGTAGCCATTGGGATAACATGCACTGAGAAGAAACGCCAAAGAGCTTGGACAACAAACAGCGTAGAAGGAAGTGAGGGTGGTGGGTGCATAAGTGGATGGTTGTTCTGGTGGTGGAGGAAAGGGGGGAGAGGGAATAAGGGGGAGGGGGGGGGGGTAATAGCTGTAGGTCAAAGACAAAGTACTGGACAACTATATTTACATCCGGGGAAACCCGTTTTACCGTTCATCTTCGGGTCACTCCGTCTCCGCCTGAGAGGACGTCCGGTCGTTCAGGAAGATCGCTGAAATAAAAGCCCTGTGACGTTGATGCTGACGTCATCTGTCCACTGAATGACGTCAAACATAACTATTCTATGTTTGGGATTGTATTCAGGTACAGTGTTTGTCAGAATCATGGTCAGAGGTGGAAAGTTCCTTTGGATCATAGCAAAATAGTAGGCTTTGTGGCGTGCTTTCTACACTAGTCACAAAAAGTTAAGGGTCACTCTTGAAATTTTATGAAATTACAAATTGTTGCAATGCTAACTGAAAAAAGGAGTTACCAGACAAAAGCTTGACAGTGGTTGCGTATGACCAAAGACCCTATACAATAAGATGATTCGTCCGGTCACTTCCGGCGAAATTAGGGTCACGCGCGCCACCAAGCGGTAGTCGTGATTAGCCGGTCAAAAATGTCGACCACGAAGAAGAAATCAAGGCAAGGAGGTGACCATTGCAGTGCGAATAACTGTGTTAACTCGCGCTATGCGTGTCCTCAGAAGTCATAGTCGTGATTAGCCGGTCAAAAATGTCGACCACGAAGAAGAAATCAAGGCAAGGAGGTGACCATTGCAGTGCGATTAACTGTGTTAACTCGCGCTATGCGTGTCCACAGAAGTCGTTTTTTTCGTTTTCCGTGGAAAAATAAAGAGAGGTAAGTAATGATTATATAAATGTGTTTTGAGCTAAGCGCAATAAAATACAGAACTTGAAGTGTAATCTAAATCTGCTGAACTGGTGGAGGAAGCTTGTGGCTTTTGTTTTGTAGGTGTGCCGATATTTGTTTTCGAAAATCTGCTGATTTAGTCACGTCAGCACCTCAGCAAATCAACAGTCTTGATAATGAATGATTCACGTTAGATGATAAATATCGCCTTGAGGCTTGATCACAATTGAGTGATTCTGAATCAGAGTTGAAGAGTTTTGGCAACTGAATTCATACAATTTTTGTTTGCGAAAATGTTGATGAGTATTAAATTAATGATGCATGTGGAATTTATTATAGTGAATAATAGTGGCCAAAACATTTCATCGCAATGAATAAACGCAACCGATCATAGCAGGAATGAAACAAAAGGTCATAAAGATAAACATAACTTACAAACACTATGCCGGAAAGCTAGCATAATAAAATGCAAGCACGTAGGTTTTACAAACATGACAGTTGACACATGGCAACTCGCTTTGTGGAGATGAGCATTATTGAAGTTGAAAACTAGTTATGTAGTTTTCTATTAAATTTGTTGATACAGTGGAGTCCACTTATAGTGAACTCTGTTATTGTGGTTTTCCTGTTATTGTGAACAGTTTTTAATTTGGTTGTCTATTTGCACGTGACCGTGTATCTAGTGCCCAGGCTATTTGCACGTGACCGTATCTCAAGTGACCATGCAGGCTGTTTACACGGCAAGTTATTTTCACCGCAAGCAATATGGAAATCATGAAATCTGCATTTTTTTGCTTACAATATCTGTTTGTGTTTCCCTACTACAGTAGATCTATGCAATTCTATAGTAATAAACATAAAATTACACGGCATGAGCCATGACCGTACTCAGTAAATCCTTCTATCTCGCTACTATCGCAGCGAGCGGCTCGGCCAGCAAAAGTAGGCCTACAGATACTGTGTTTACAGACAGAAGGATTTTTCTTCACCAGCCTTTGTTTAGTTATCGATATTTAATTTAAAAAACTTGCAATATAATAATATAATATAATATAAAAGTGATTAATTCTCATTACGATTTCTGTTGTGGGTATGTGGAAGATTGTCTTCCTTGACTCGAGCGTCACGATTTCCGCTTGGGGCGTCTCGGTCGAAAGCTATTTATAGTTCTCGGCTCCGTCATCATGTTTTATATAGGTCGAGTGCCTAACGAATCATATTATTGCATAGGGTCTTTGGTATGACATTGTTCTGCAGTGTGAAGGAGTCTTTAGCGCGTTACCCTTTGTTGAAAAAGCGTTCACGTGCGGTACAACGAAGCCGTTTTGGGGAAAAAGAATGCAAATCGCTGACCCGTTACATTTGTAACACATGGCTGTTAAAATAAAAAACAAAATGCACGTGCCCAACCAATGTCCCGTGAACAGTTTTCAACGGTAGTTGGATAAAAAGGGAAACGAAAATGTTACCAAATCACTGCAGAGAAAGACATGGTCGCAAGAAGAAAGCTGACGACTGTTGATCGTGGCCGAGCCCTGGGTTGGACCCAGGATGGTGTTTCTCAAAGAGAAGTTGCCAGACGGTTGAGAGTGATTATTTCCGTCATTCAGTGCCTCTCTCTCTCTCTCTCTCTCTCTCTCTCTCTCTCACTCTCTATGTCTCTCTCTGTCTCTCTCTCTATGTTTCTCTCTGTCTCTGTCTGTCTCTCTCTCTCTCTCTCTCTCTCTCTCTCTCTCTCTCGTGCGCACGCGCTCACACGTACGCACGCTCTTGCAAACACACATAGATGTACACAAGCTGAGAGGAATAGTGGGGAAGGGGGCGAGCAGGAACTAAGGAAACACACATCACCATGCGCATGGGCAGTGACTAAATAGCTGAAAACAAACACAAACAAGTATGTTTAACATCCGAGTAATGAAGTGCTAGCAGGCACTGGCAGACATGCACTCTCCGAGAGACGCCCAAATACTCAAACCAGAAAAGCAACAAAAGAGAATCTTTCTATTTATACAAAATGAAAGGATGGAAGTTTCCGTAAATACCTTTGTTTTGCTTTGGCGCATCGTAGCGTTGAATAAACGCCAATGAAGTGACACAGAGGGGTAGGTGCATCGTAGATGCTCATTAAGTATACCCATTATTGCACAGACAGATAGATACACACGAACAGACATTTACGACACGGTTGCAGCAGGAATGGCATTGTCACGATGTTGACATAAATCCAGATTGTTCCCGTCCAAGGGATGAAACCACGACACTGGTTCCACGTCAACGACGTGCCAAAGCAAAATAACTGTTTCTACAGGAACTTCCCTTTCCTTCCATCGTGACTAAAGTATAATGATCACCAGTTCCTGGCAGTCCAACCCCCAGTGCTCTACCCTCTTGCATGAGTGCATGGTCAGCCCCTCAGCCTCTACTCGCTTGTTGAAATCCTGTATTTAAACAGGCGGAGATAGGCGAACATGCTTTAGAATTTGAGGATGTGTGAGGCGTAGTGTCGTAGTTCTAAGCCTGGGACGGGAACATTCTGGGGGGTTTTAAACACCACAACAGAACAATCTTGCTGGAGGACAGCTTTTTTCAAAGTCACGTCGATTGTGATGAACCAAATGAGGTCGCACTCTCCTGCTTTTTCTACATGAAAAAGCATTCATATGAGCTCATCTTGGCCTGGAACAGCCATCTCTTTGAAAGACCTTGAATGAATACGTTCAAAGGGAAATATTATGCAATCGCCGCGTTTGCCTTCGGTTCGCAGTCGGAGGCCCTTGTCGTCACAACAGCGAATAAGTACTACCGCAGCTCTACAGCAGGTGTTGCATTCAGCTGCGGCTTTTGTTTCTGAAGTTCACAGAGCGAGAATGGTTCGATTGTTGGCAAACGTTTGGCAAACTTCCCCTCTGCACTCAAAATGCTTGGATGAGTCGATTCTATTAGCGTTTGTAGACGCCCTTTGCGAGAAGAAATGCAAGAGCACTTGTCTCCGTATGCGCCTCATGGTAGCCGAGAATAGCTTCGTGGGTATAATCTGGAATTCTTTTTTCTCCATAAATAAAGATACTACATAGTGAGAAAGGAAATTATAGCAGACTGCGTTTCTCCCACTTATGATCAGTGCGACGTCATCAAAAAGTGTGAAGAAAGAATGGCGCTTGAATCTTCTGTTCGACTGCTGTTTTTCTCCCTTTGTGGACGCGATGGATTGGTTATTTCTTTATGTTGGTCAAGTATAGGACATTCTCATTAACGTACCCTGCAGGAGGTATCCTCGGCGCTCTCTGTCGAAAAACAACGCGTTAGGTAGAACCACCTAGTTCCGGTCGATTCTCGAAGCGCCTGCAATGAATACTAGATCTTTGCTAGATCGCTCAAAGTACATGTATGTGGGGGTGGAATACAGGTCGGTGTCATGTAAAGCTCGAATGAGTAGTAGCAGATAACTGTTTAGTTCTGGCTTGAATTGACAATTTCGTTTCCCTGGTCTGGCGAGGACCGAAAATTCACTCTCATCCAGTCGATGAGTGATCAACTTGCCCGCACGGCGTAATGTATAGGCCTAACTTGTAAGATCGGGTCGATGATGACAAGAAAATGGCATTAAACACACAAAAAGTTTCATTACAACTAAAATCACCGATTATATTAATAACTCACCATTTTTACACTTACAGCTAGTACTCAAACTTTAAAAGGCAAACAAAACACCTGCGGGGAGTGTCGTGGTCTCGCATCAAAACTCAATGCACGAGTGATCGTTTCACTATGGGATCCGACATGGTATTCCAGCAAACAAGCAACTACTGCAACTTCATGAAGCTATTGAAATCTCAAAGTGTGATGTCAGACATCGATTGACCGATCGAGTTCGACTGCAGCTGCCGGTTGCATTCTCGACCATTTCGTCTGCACTGAATACTATAGATCGCTCAACTTAAGTATGTGGGGGTGGAAAACAGTACTGTGTCATTTGCCATAACCATCGTGGCAAAATTATTGATGGAAAAGTTGTCAAGCTACATGGCATTCCAGCAAACAAGCAACTACTGCAACTTTATGAAGTTATTGAAATCTCAAAGTATGATGTCAGACATCGATTGACCGATCGAGTTCGACTGCAGCTGCCGAATCAAACGTAAGCGCTGCTCCCAAGCTCGTTTAAGTTGCTTGTGATCGTTTCGCTATCTGATCCGACAATAATTACTAAACATTGATATCAAAAGCACCATTCAAAATTGTTGGCGGGTGATCTACCCCTCACAACTAAAATCTACGGTTAATATCATCTCCACAAGCCGAACTACGTGAAGTTATACATTACGCCTAGTGCGCGCAAGTTGATCGACTCGATGAT
>JAWQFJ010018178.1:27500-42500 GCA_034096865.1 Theodoxus fluviatilis
GTTTCTCTAGAAACTGACAGGGTGACTGGCAAGCTTATGAGGAATATTGTGAGAGGAATATCTATAGGACAGGTGCTATGGCGTTTGCTCGGGCTAAAGAGAATAACAGCGACTTAGAAAAACGATGTCCTCCTGTTTGTGCCGGTAAACATCTTTGTCCGTCTTTTTGCGCTGCTGTCATGTTTCGCGATTGAGATTAGTGCCATTTTGGAGTAAGTGGCCCGTTAAGTCGTCGGATTCACTACCCCGGCTGAAATGGAAAGAAATTTCAAATTTTGAAACCCAAACATCCTTGGCCGTTTCAGCGTTCGTTCACCTCTCCTAAGTTCATCCAAAGTGACATCATTATGTCGGGTGATTTTTTTTTGTCGCAAGAGATTTTCCATAAACAGCAAAAGCGGTGAATTTTCAACGAAACTTCTTGCGAAATGTTGTCATGGGATGAAAAAAAAAATCCCCGCCTTGACTGCAATTTAGTAATGAAAATTTCTGGTGAGGTCTTTGTGGCTCATTGGTGTTAACAGAAACATACTTTGCGGCTGAATAGATTCTTACTCTTGGGAAGAGTATCTACTCGACCAATAAGGAAAGAAAAATCACAAAATGACTAGCGTTCACGATGCAGGAAAGTAGTGTGGCCAATGTGGTCCTGCTACTCCCTGTGGGCTCAGTTGCGAAGAGACTCACAGTGTCTCTACGTGATTCGTAAAGCCGGTTCTTAACTGGTGTTTGCCAAGTCTTGACAAATACTGACCAAGTGTTCGGTCAAAATTTGCCGGTTTTGGGGATATACTCGCTGAAATAGTGTGTCAAGTACTCCCGTTCTTAATTGATTTTCGCCAAGACTTGGCATTTATTTGCCAAGACTTGGGATATTGACTCGACAGGTAATGCCAATAGCTATTGCCGAGAGATATTCGTGAGATCCCCGCAGAGCACAATGGCGGAAAACATCTGTCGCTTCGTTTCCATTTACAGCCATTACACACTTACGGTATGGGCATGATGCCTCTCAAGGCCTTATTGCAAATGTTCTTTCTTTGCGATATGTTGGCTTGGCTTCGTCAAGCTATTAAGAAACTAAAGATTTGCCAAGACATGGCGCAATAGTTGTCGAATTGTTGCCGAATTTTTGCCAATAGGTAAATTGCCTAGACTTGGTGAATATTAGCCAAGATGTATTTGTCAATTAAGAACAGATTTAAAAGGCGTATATCTAAGGAACTGAGACTTGAATTGCTCCTATTCTAACATGCTCTAGTAATGTTGAAGTACATGGTCTTACATTGCCTGCCAAGACGGGTAAATTGTAAAATTCCACTCTTTATCATATGCAGTCCCGCTCGATGAATTTGAACAGCTAAAGCGTAATCGGCTCAATTAGTGCAGTATATGACCATAGCCATTCAATGTCCTCCTCCATCCCACTGACGCTCTCTCTCTCTCTCTCTCTCTCTGTCTCTGTCTCTGTCTCTGTCTCTCTCTGTCTTTGTCTCTCTCTGTCTCTCTGTCTCTCTGTCTCTTTCTCTGTCTCTCTCTCTCTTTCTCTCTCTTTCTCTCTATCTCTGTCCCTCTCTCTCTCTCTTTCTCTCTTTCTCTCTATCTCTGTCCCTCTGTCTCTCTCTTTCTCTCGCTGTCTGTCTCTCTCTCTGTCTCTCTCTCTTTCTCTCTCTCACTCTTTCTCTCTCTTTGTCTCTGTCTCTCTCTCTCTGTCTCTCTCTGTCTCTCTCTCTGTCTCTGTCTCTCTCTCTCTCTCTCTCTGTGTGTGTGTGTGTGTGTCTGTCTGTGTCTGTCTCACCATTTCTCTCTCTCTGTGCCTCTGTCTGTCTGTCTGTCTGTCTGTCTGTCTGTCTGTCTCTCTCTCTCTCTCTCTCACACACACACACACACACACGCACACACACACACGCACACACACACACACACACACTCCGTCTCCTCAACTAAAACCCATGGCTGTCTGGCTTTCTAGGCCTACTCCAGTAGCTCAGCCAGCAGCAGCACCAATAGCCAAAAAAACAACTGGGGGGCTAAAAGACAGGGTCGGGTCATTGAGACCCCGCCATGCGTTCAAAACAGCCAGAAAGATAGACTCCAACCCACACAAAGCTATGAACTGATCGCACTTCCCTGAATCATCTCTACACTCATCTATCAATCGAACAGAAAAAAATTCAACATCTAGTTCTCACTCTCCATCTCATCTAGCATGTCGATCTTCTTATGGGGCTCTGTGGCCGAGTGGTTAGCGCGCTTGACCTACAGTCGCTTGCGGCTAGTGGGTGATGTGTTCGAAGCTGCTCGAAATCTAGGGTGGCATCCTTGAGCAAAATGATTTACTCACATCGCTACTCCCCACCCGGGAGTGAAACGGATACCTTTGAGGGCTGAGCTGGAAAATTAGTAAAGCTATCTTTGGCGCGTTCATTCGCAGCCAAGTTGCATGCTCCCTAGGGAGTTGAGATGGTGTTGGAGTGATAAAGTGGGGTAGCCCGATGACCAGAGGCCCCCCCCCCCCCCCCCCCACCACCCCCACCCTCTCAACTGGAACCCCTGGCTGCTGGGTAGTCGAGCTCTGCCCCAGTGGGTCAGACAGGGAGGGGCACCCCAAGCAGCCACAGAGGCCACCGGAGATCACAGGGGCAGGATTAAATGGTGGAGATTGACCATGCGTTCAATCCACTCAGCCTTATGGGTTGCGGGGAAAACGGAACCACCGCCTCTCCCTTTGCATTTAAGAAATGAAACACTGGGATATTTTAGGCTTGACTTGGTGTTAATTCAACAGTTTAGTGATTTACGTGAGCAATTGCCTCACATAGTCTCTAGAGGCTGAAGGAACATAAACCTTCACTGAACACTCAGCATTCAAACCGCCATGGAGGATGTAGAGACCGACCCAAGCACAGCAGTAAACTGGAGTAGAGTCGAATCAAAGTCCATCGAAGAATCAAATCCGATATTTTGACACCGTAAGTGCATGAGTCTTTTTACGTCATTTCCCATCCCAAGTTTCACGCTAGTCCCGCAAAGCGGCCTGAAATGTCAGTGGAACAGCGACGTGGCTAAAGGCAATCAGATTCTTAGAACATGGACAATGTGATGGAGTGTATGGAAAGTTTGTTGATATGCCATCGTTTCGCACTGAAATGTAATTTAAATGTTGATGTTGGTGAGAGAGAAAAACTTTCATAACTTGTATAATCTTCAGAAAACGTTTCCCACGATGTCCTCTTTCTTCAGTTTTGCACTCAAGAACTTCACAATAATCACTCGACCTATTTCTGCTTTTGGGAGGTGGGGAGAAGGAGGAGGAGGGGGTGGGGTGGGGGGGTGGGGGTCGGCAAAATACGCAGTTATGGGCGCAATCTCGTCGGGGTCGAGCAAAGAACCAATCTCATTCCGTGAACTGGAGACAGAGGAAGGGCAGGGGTAAGAAAAGCTCACGAGATTTCTCTTCACTCTGGGATTGATTCTGTTGGCTGCGACTAGCCGCCGGCACAGAGGGGAACTAAAGGGCGGTTTTACGGGGGATTTTGCTCTCGCTTTGACAACTTCGGGACAAATGTATGTTTGCTGGTGCAAGAAGTCACTGTGGTAAGCTTTCGCACGCGTCACATTAAATTCCGACGAGGGGGAAATATTTTTCAAACAGAGTATATCCCCATTCCCCACCCCCACCCCCACCCCCACCCCTACCTCCACCCCACCCCTACCCCAGCTGGAATGTTTGGCATTGATTTTTGAACAATCCCACTGATTAGTCCTGTTCTGTTCGTGAGACTCGTTGCGGAAAATGGATCAAGTGTGCCGAAAGAAAATCTACTGCTGCGCCATTCTGCTGTACAATCATTTGTGACTGCGCATGAGAAAACGAAGCATAAGTCGCGCGATATAGCAGCCTGAGAAGTCACATCAGTGCTACACCACGCATTTTGAGATTTTTCTTTCTTCTAATTGCATATCTTTTTCTTCACACTGTGACAAACGTCCTAGGAATGGGTTCGATCTATAAAGTGTCTTAATTGCGTAAATCCGGAAGTGGGTGTGGCTAGAACAGGTGCACTATATGACGATCGGCAACATCGTCTGCAATGTTCAGCAAGCTGTCTGTCCTGTGATCGCGATTGGGCACAAGCCAACACTTTATGTTTGTGAAGCATCTCTAAACTACTTTCACTTTCTTTTCTGTCTGTCTGAACGCATGGATACACTAAAGCAACGCTGAAGTGACCCCCATGATCATGTGAGACTCACGTGTTTGCAACTGCTAAGATTCCAAACCAAATCAAGATCACACTCCTTTTAACAATTTTTCAAGTAAAGGTTGTACCCATTTCAGACTCTTTGATTTCCTCTCATTCTAATCCCAACGTTTCATAGTCGTGGATACTGTCGATGCTCGTATTCACGTCAGCAGAGAGGGGTACTGTCAGCAAAACGAGGCCAGACCAGTCAAGATGGCTGAACACAGCTGCGGTCGTAGATTTGCACCAGAGGACGAGGGCATATGTGCTCGTTTGCTCCACAAAGATGGATTGAGTGGACACCGCTAACTACAGGATGTGTTCGGAGAGTATTTCCATGAACAATCTGCCAGAGATGATGACGATTTTGGCTCAGATAAGCAGTCAAAAAGACAGACTTTGTCGGAACAGATGTCAACATTTACATCGTCGACTTCGGAGGACAACGGTAAGTGTGATTAAAAGAATGTATGACGATCGTTTACACATGATCTTTGTTGCAGATCTGTTGTTTCCATCATACAGTTTATTACCACATCTCAAGTGATTTAAAACAGTTGTATCACTGTTATTGTTACGAACGGGTTGCGCTCACTCGCACACGCACGTTTGCTTTGATTACTTCCCTTGCTCATCGTTCTAGACCCTACAATTATACAACGAACATTAAAACTCAATCTGATCCGAAAATATACTCGAAGCCCTCATTCTGACCCTATACCATTCATATAAAACTTTCAGTACAATAGAGCAAGTTATTATAAAACTTTCTGATAAAGTATTGATTTGCTTTTATATTATATTTTGCAGAGGAGGAAGATTTATTCTCCATTGTTCAAAAGTTGGTTGACCCAGCTGAATAAGTATGAGGCAGCACAGCTGAAAAGCCGGATACAACAGTGGAAGCTAGATGCAGGTTCTAGAACGAGCAAGTATGTCATAGCGCAATCGCTTTGTTTACATCAGCCTCGCCGCTAATGCCGTTGCCTGGTCACGTGGTTGAGTCGGGCTAAATTTGTCTCGGCTGTGTCACGTGACGTCAGTTGCGTCAAGTACTGAAGCGTGAAAGTATATTCAACTTTGTACTGGAAGCTTCAGGAATATGTGTAAAGATATAGAAGGGCGCGACAAAGCGACAGGAGAGAACACACATAGAGCAGACACAACAGAGTTAAAGTCAGAGCTTAACTAGAAGTTAAAAGAGTCCTCCTTTGTAAGGAGTGAGTCTTCTGGCGGCATTGTGCATTGAGTGAAGTTGTTACGACGATACTGTTTACTGATTGTCACTGCTTTGTATCAACCAGTGCTTGAATAAAGTTTATCGAAAACGACAACCAGCGTTTGTGAACTTCGACTTCCCGGCGCAGGCTAGGAGAATCCCCATACAACAGGATATTGCAAAAAGACGAGTGCAACATGTACCTGCCAAAACCTCAATGGATGACCTTGCAGAAATTCAGCCGAAATGGAGAGAGGTGTGTCAGGTTATCCTGTGGGAGTGAGCGTCAGGTCTTCAAACTCTTGAAAGACAGTCAAGATATTCCGAGCAGTGACCTGCCTCCCATCATCACACCTTTAGGACTGAGCCGAGAAAGGAGGCAGTGCCTCTTTCAAGAAACCCGATAATTCGTCTAAGAGAAATATCAGAAACTTGTTTGCTCCAGGCCATTATCTGGTGAGGCCTCTGACACTGTCCGAGAGGTTGCAGATGCTGTGCCTGGTCGATCACGTGCCCAGCTTGGCCCCAAGGTGCCCATCCTGTCCCCCCAGGTGCCCATCCTGTCCCCCCAGGTGCCCAGCCTGTCCCCCCAGGTGCCCAGCCTGTCCCCCCAGGTGCCCAGCCTGTACCTCCAGGTGCCCAGCCTGTCCCCCCAGGTGCCCAGCCTGTCTCCCCAGGTGCCCATCCTGTCCCCCCAGGTGCCCATCCTGTCCCCCCAGGTGCCCAGCCTGTCCCCCCAGGTGCCCATCCTGTCCCCCCAGGTGCCCAGCCTGTCCCCCCAGGTGCCCAGCCTGTACCTCCAGGTGCCCAGCCTGTCCCCCCAGGTGCCCATCCTGTCCCCCCAGGTGCCCATCCTGTCCCCCCAGGTGCCCAGCCTGTCCCCCCAGGTGCCCAGCCTGTACCTCCAGGTGCCCATCCTGTCCCCCCAGGTGCCCAGCCTGTCCCCCCAGGTGCCCATCCTGTCCCCCCAGGTGCCCAGCCTGTACCTCCAGGTGCCCATCCTGTCCCCCCAGGTGCCCAGCCTGTCCCCCCAGGTGCCCAGCCTGTCCCCCCAGGTGCCCATCCTGTCCCCCCAGGTGCCCAGCCTGTCCCCCCAGGTGCCCATCCTGTCCCCCCAGGTGCCCAGCCTGTCCCCCCAGGTGCCCAGCCTGTCCCCCCAGGTGCCCATCCTGTCCCCCCAGGTGCCCAGCCTGTACCTCCAGGTGCCCAGCCTGTCCCCCCAGGTGCCCATCCTGTACCCCCAGGTGCCCATCCTGTCCCCCCAGGTGCCCAGCCTGTCCCCCCAGGTGCCCAGCCTGTACCTCCAGGTGCCCAGCCTGTCCCCCCAGGTGCCCAGCCTGTACCTCCAGGGTGCCCATCCTGTCCCCCCAGGTGCCCAGCCTGTACCTCCAGGTGCCCATCCTGTCCCCCCAGGTGCCCAGCCTGTACCTCCAGGTGCCCATCCTGTCCCCCCAGGTGCCCATCCTGTCCCCCCAGGTGCCCAGCCTGTCCCCCCAGGTGCCCATCCTGTCCCCCCAGGTGCCCAGCCTGTCCCCCCAGGTGCCCAGCCTGTCCCCCCAGGTGCCCAGCCTGTCCCCCCAGGTGCCCAGCCTGTACCTCCAGGTGCCCAGCCTGTCCCCCCAGGTGCCCAGCCTGTCCCCCCAGGTGCCCAGCCTGTCCCCCCAGGTGCCCAGCCTGTCCCCCCAGGTGCCCAGCCTGTACCTCCAGGTGCCCAGCCTGTCCCCCCAGGTGCCCATCCTGTACCCCCAGGTGCCCATCCTGTCCCCCCAGGTGCCCAGCCTGTCCCCCCAGGTGCCCAGCCTGTACCTCCAGGTGCCCAGCCTGTCCCCCCAGGTGCCCATCCTGTCCCCCCAGGTGCCCATCCTGTCCCCCCAGGTGCCCAGCCTGTCCCCCCAGGTGCCCAGCCTGTACCCCCAGGTGCCCAGCCTGTACCCCCAGGTGCCCAGCCTGTACCCCCAGGTGCCCAGCCTGTCCCCCCAGGTGCCCAGCCTGTCCCCCCAGGTGCCCAGCCTGTAACCCCAGGTGCCCAGCCTGTACCCCCAGGTGCCCAGTCTGTCCCCCCAGGTGCCCATCCTGTCCCCCCAGGTGCCCAGCCTGTACCCCCAGGTGCCCAGCCTGTAACCCCAGGTGCCCAGCCTGTACCGCCAGGTGCCCAGCCTGTACCACCAGGTGCCCAGCCTGTACCCCCAGGTGCCCAGCCCGTACCCCCAGGTGCCCCAGAATCTCAGAAAAGATGACTAGGGCGACCAAGGAAAACATTCAGCGGCTCGAGAGCAAGAAAGACTACACAATAATTTGGTCACCCAATGTTGCATCAATATACTTTTTTTGCACGTTTAATTAAGCCTCATTTTCTAATGCAGCATCACATTTGTTTTAAGTGATGAAGGAAGGATTCTATTTATAACTAGAGAGTCCTCTGGGAGCGCAAACTTCCACCAATGATGCCAAACTTACTTTTCTATGGCCTGTATAACTGATGAAGGCAGCATGTTCTGCTAGCCAGGCCCGACTGAAAAATGCAGTTCACTTCATTGGATGAAAGCATATATGCTATCTGAGTGCGGAACACATACGCCCGCGTCATCAATAGTTTGAAGTCATAAACTTCATAGTGTGCAGTAAAGTATCTCGTTATGCTTCCGATTCCCAAACTATTAACAAATGACACGTTCTCGTTCTGGTTGTAAATCCCAAACGAGATGACAGATAGCCTATAAAATTCAATTGATTGTTTCTTGGCTGAAACCCTAACTGCGCCGAATTGCGTGAAAATCCGTTTTGAACTTTTTGAGTTACTTTGCTAATTATTTAACGAACTGAGGATGGTGGCAAGGAACTTCCAAGGGAGCGAAGCAACAGACGGTCTTCAGAGAAAGAACCCCCGTCAACAAGTGTTTCTGCCCTTTACACTTCCTGACACTCTTGGGGGGGGGGGGGGTAGGGGGGGGGGCACACCTGGTTATAGGTCTAGGTGTCTATCTACATGTCTCCTTGGCGGAGGTAATAATTAGGTCGTCTGCCAGCTCATCGGGCTGTTTGAGGTCCTCAACCTGACTAACATGACAAGACTTTCTCTGCTGAGTGGTTGACAGTGAAGACCTTTTTCAGCATTCTTTGGCTGACTTTGTTAGAGGACGTATCATATAGGGATGAGTGCAGTGATGGAAGATGGGGGTTGTATGTGTTTATGTGTATATGTGTGTGTGTGTGTGTGTGTGTGTGTGTGTGTGTGTGTGTATATACGCGCGCGCGCTTATGGATGTATTGTGTTGTATTTTGTGTTATTACCGTCGGCTCCTATATTTATCATGTCGTTTGCATAGAGTTGTGTGGAGCTTGAAATATGCGCTACTAGAAATGTCGCCGTCACTATCATCATCTTTGTTGTCTTTGTCGTTGTCACCATCATCATCGTCGTCGTCATCATCATCATCGTCGTCACTGTCGTCGTCTTCGTCGTCGTTGGTTTGCTATCCCTGTGTAAATTTCAGCGCACTGATTACAAAGAACACACTAAGGCCTTCTGGCGACGTCTGACCATCGTATCCATTCCCGTGTGCCTCTACCCGGTGCGTCGCGCCCTATTTTGTCGTGACATGCACATATGAATGCACTGTGCAGCGCCAAAGCAGGTCAACTCGCTCAGCCTGGAGATTGCGTGCCGATGGAACGGGAAGTCACAGGCAAACATTGCGGGGCGAGCGGCTAGCCACGCGGAAAATGGACGCCGACGCAATCAACTCTCAACCCAGGAATCACGGCCGTGCTGAACATCCGCTGCGCGCTACGGGGATCACCTCAGCTCGAGCCTTCCCTGAACTTGATGCTGTTCTGATGACTGGGGTGTATGACTGAATGCTGCGCTTCGTTGAGCTCAGGACCTGTGCAAACTCTGCCTAAAAGTGGCTTTTTCGCTGTGATCAATTTCCAATCAGCAGAGATCAGGTGCTCTGATTACTGGATGAGCCTTCTGCTCAACTTAATAGGGACCCGAGTGACGTAAAGTGAAAGAGGCGCGGCGGTTAGTCCAGCGTGGGTCGCTCACTACGAGCGTCGTGAAAAGTATTTACCTCAGTGTATGGCGTTGTTGAACTCACCTCGCGTTTGTCAGTTATGAATGGCCCGACAGTTCTTTTTTTTTTAATTAGGCACCTGATATTTCGAAGTAAGAGCTGTCAGTATAGCTGAAATGGTCGTTGTCACCAACATTCGGCGAGACTGTACCCGAGGTACTCTGTCCCCGGGGACAGAGTACCCCAGTTTGAAATCTCGTCCTTACAGTCACGTGACATACCGATGATAGCGCTCAGCTCAGACCGCACCCGCCACTCCGCCTGACTGAATTCGCACGCCCGGGGAGTTATGCTATGATCCGGCCGCGTTAAGGTATCTGCGTTTTGTGACAAACGTCTTGCTCGGCGGTACTGTACTCCATGCACCTTAACGGTCCGCGTGATTCGGGTGTAATCTTAAGCTAAACAACGTTCCGAATGTTTCCGACTTCGACCATTTCAGCAGCGCCAATAAACGTCGTTTAGCTTAAGTTTACACCCGAATCACGCGGACCGTTAAGGTGCATGGAGTACATTACCGCCGAGCAAAAATTTGTCACAAAACGCAGATACATTAACGCGGCCGGATCTTAGCATAACTCCCCGGGCGTGCGAAGTCAGTCAGGCGGAGTGGCGGGTGCGGTCTCGCTGTCTACCGCCATTTTGAAGTTTCATAAACTGCCTGTTGTTGGTAGTCTCGTTCTCGTTCAAATGCCCAGATTTCAAACTGGGGTACTCTGTCCCTGGAGACAGAGTACCTGAGGTGCAAGAAGTTTTTTAGGATTAAGCGTCAGCTGCATAAAGACAATGAAGTATTGGTTAAAATGGACTAGAATGAGTGTAGACAGGCTACCCAAACAAGCTTATTTGATGCTGTTAAAGTGTACTGTTAGAGGAAAACAAAACTGGGCAGAATTTGTAAAAATACTTCTCAATACTCTTGGATCTAGATACGTGTGGATGAATGGTGGCGTAGGTGATGAAAAACGGTTCTTGACAAATTTCCAGCAACGATTGAAAGACTGCTACTTTCAAGAGTGGAACAGCAAGAATTTGAGCAGCCGAAGATACACATGGTATTCAACCTTTAAGCACAATTGGGAATTGGAAGAGTATCTAAACTTCCTTGACATAAAGAAATTCCGAGATAGTTTCATTCGATTTAGATACGGAGTAAATGATCTACAGGTAAACAAGATGTACAGTTATGATCAAGTCCATTTTGTAAGGAGAGAAGATGAGGCACACTTTTAGTTGATTTGTAAAGCGTATGACCACTTACGGGAAAAATACATTGTTCAGTACTTGGATAAAATACCAAATTCAGAGGTCTGTGCACACCTCTTGCAAGGAAAGGGCCAGAAAAAAGCAGTGTGAATGTATATACAATATGCGTTCGAGAAAAGAAAACAAAAACTGGCACCAAAAGAGGTCATTCCCATACATGAGACCAACAATGTTCTCTGTGAACTAACGGTTTAACTATGCTGTTTTATATAACTGTTATGAAGTTTTTTCTTTCCCCTTTTCCCCCTTGTATTTGCAATGGGCTGATGGCCTAGCAATAACGTTCAGTTCTCTCTCTCTCTCTCTCTCTCTCTCTCTCTCTCTCTCTCTCTCTCTCTCTACCCACCATCAGACGTTAAATTGGTTTGTGTGACGCTTTTCTTATTCAAGTTCATCAACAATATTTTTAATGACAGCAATGATGAACAAGATCCTATGTATGCATGGTAAAGTCTACCATAAAATAGAAGCTGGGCAATCAAAAGATTTTCTGAAAGTTTATGAATAAACCAAAGAAGGCAGGAGGTTTGCGATATATCGGGCAACATGAATGGCCAATCGGAATGTGTGTGTGTGTGTGTGTGTGTGTGTGTGTGTGTGTGTGTGTGTGAGAGTGAGAGAGAGAGAGAGAGAGAGAGAGAGAGAGAGAGAGAGAGAGAGAGAGAGAGCACAAATGCGAGATTGAAATCACACAAAGACAGTATGCGATATTGAACTACAAAGTGAATCATTTCTCAAGAGATTTCCACGAAAATGGTCATATTGCCAACATGAATAGTGAAAGTATATCAATGAGACAATGCCAGTTGAGCTTGACTTTAAAGTCTGACGAAAAATGCACGCCAATTTTAAGTATGTCCAAACTAAATGGGGACAATCCTTTCGAAATAGTGTAATTACACAACTATTTAGGTTTCAATGAAACATTTTCCCTAGGGAGTTAATCCAGTAAATGTTAAATTATATGGATAAAACCTGGGCTTATGTCCGGTGAATGTTGTACTAAGTAGGCCAAACCTAAAAATCCATACATCCTCTGTTATTTCAACAGCTATCAATATTGGGACGAAACATCAGGCAGTGTCTGGTTTTGCAAACTGGTTTATTGCACAAACTGACTGACTGAATGTTGTGTGTGATTGCGGCGATCCCAAACAAAGAGACCGGAAACGCCTTTTGAAGTGTCTTTGTTGGGCCTCTCCCCAGGTCCTTCGGATGAGACCTTAATAAACCGAGGTCTAGTGTGTGATACGCATTCACATCAAAATCACGCACTATAAAGATCCTGACGCTCATGTCCTCGACGGGTGGGTGTCGGTCACAGTAAAAACACCCAGCACGCACAATTCCTCCTTTGTGGAAAACAGTGTGCCAGCGCCCTTGGCAGCAGGACACTGGTCTCATTGACTTGAGACACTACACACTCAGAGGCAGCCTCGACATCGGCTGAAGCGCTTTGAGTCTCACTGAGTGGGAGTATCGCGCGGTATAAGAGTGATTTATAATATCATATTTCTAGGAAACTAGCCTCTTAAGTCGATGACTGCGGATGACGTGGCACCTTCACACACTGATCACGTGCATCCTTTAGGTCGACAGCCTTGACGGAAGTCAGCCTCTGCTTGAGAGGCGACAGGAAATGTAGCGCCGGGAGTTCTGGAACTCGCGCTTTGCAGCGAAGTGCAGTGACTGACGCGTATCCACTTGTATTGATCCATCCTTAGAGGAAGCCCATCTTGCCGCAATGTGCGCATTTGTGTACGGTTGAACAGACAGGTGTTTCTCAGTTTGTCTGTCTGTCTGCCTGCCTGCCTGCCTACTTGCCTGCCCGGCCTGCATGCCTGCCTGCCTGCCTGCATGCCTGCCTGACTGCCTGCCTGCCTGGTCGGTCGGTCGGTCGGTCGGTCCGTCGGTCCGTCGGTTGGTGTGGTCGGTCGGTTTGGTCGGTCTGGTTTGTCTGGTCTTTCTGGCTGGCTGGCTATCTGTCTGTCTGCCTCTGCATACCTGTCTGCCTGTATGCTTGTCTGGCTGGCTGTCTGATCTGCCTCGTGTGTCTGTCTGGTCTGTCTGCCTGGTCCGACCGTTTGTCCGTGTGCCGGACAGTCTGTCTATCTGTTTCTGTCTTTGCTCAGTCTCTGTTTGTGTCTGTATGTCACTCAGTCTGTATATGCCTCTTTATCTCTTTCCATCCCTCCTTCTCTCCTCCCACCCCACCCTCACCCCCTCTCTCTCCCTCACCCTCCCACATTCACCCCACCCACCCTCTCTCTGTGTTTCTCTGTCTCTGTCTGTCTGTCTGCCTGCCTGCCTGCCTGTCTGCCTGTCTGTCTGTCTGTCTGTCTGTCTGTCTGTCTGTCTGTCTGTCTGTCTGTCTGTCTGTCTGACTGTCTGCCTGTCTGTCTGTCTGTCTGTCTGTCTGTCTGTCTGTCTGTCTGACTGACTGTCTGACTGTCTGTCTGTCTGTCTGCCTGCCTTCCTGCATGTCTGTCTGCCTGCCTGCCTGTCTGTCTGTCTGCCTGCCTGCCTGCCTGCCTGCCTGTCTGTCTGTCTGTCTGTCTGTCCGTCTGTCTGTCTGTCTGTCTGTCTGTCTGTCTGTCTGTCTGTCTGTCTGTCTGTCTCACCTCTCTCTCTCTCTCTCTCTCTCTCTCTCTCTCTCTCTCTCTTCTCTCTCTCTCTCTCTCTCTCTCTCTCTCTCTCTCTCTCTCCCTCCTCCTCCTCCTCCTCCTCCTCCTCCTCCTCCTCCTCCTCCTCCTCCTCCTTCTCCTCCTCCTCCTCCTCCTCCCTCCCTCCCTCCCTCCCTCCCTCCCCCACTCTTTGGATTGATATTTAGGGCAAGCTCGCAGTTTGACTCGACAAAATCCCCTGGAAACACGGTGATTTGCAGCCATTCCCACATCGCAAGTTTTCAATCAATAGACGTTGCCCCTCCAATCTCGCCTGGGCCAAGACTGCAATTGCCTCCAGCCTGTCTGGAACTGACTTTGAAAAAGGTTTCTTTAAGCGTTTCTAGAGCTCTTTCTAGAGATGATTCTGGAGCTTTGTCTAAAGCCGTTTCTAGAGCAGTTTCTAGACTGATTCTAGAGCTGTGTTTCTACGACAGTTGGTCGAGTTCTTTCCAGGATTCATTCTGAAGTTGTTTCTATTATAGTGTGTAGAATCATTTCTAGAGCTCTCCCTACGACTGATTCTACAGCTGATTTAGCACTGTAAAGCTGCTTCCAGAGCTCTGCTAGAACTGATTTCTAGAGCTGATTCTAGAACTGTTTCTAGAACCATTTCTATAGCACTTTCTCGGACTTATTGTAGATCTGTTTCTAAAAAATATATAGAACTGGTTCTGGAGCTGTTTCTAAAAGAGTTTCTAGAATCGAAACTAGAAGTCTTTCTGTGCATCTTTCTGGAACATGAATCTAGAACTATTTCTACGACTGTTTTCACAACCATTTTATGGTACTTTTTAGAGCATATCATAAAACTGTTTCTAAAACTGTTTATGGAACCGTTTCTTGAACTCTTTCTAGGACTGATTCTGGAGCTCTTCCGGAAATATTTTTGGATCCGTTTCTCAAAATCTTTCCGGGACGGATTCTGGAGCTGTTCTAGAAATGTTCTTGGAACCGTTTCTAGAATTCTAAGACTGACTCTGGAGTTGTGTTTAGAAAACTGTTTCTACAACCGTTTCCAAGATGTGTTGTAGAACTCGTCGGAGCACAAGTATGGGTCAACAAAGGAAGGCTGCTATATGTGACAGTTTTTGAGGAAATCATGTTAAAACTTCAACAATGACGCAATAAGAACTTTCCACCACGGAGTTACCTAGTGTTAAATACAGGATCTAATGAAGACGACATGTTTACAGCACGTGTGATTCGAATGTTCATGCATTACTCAGACCGAGACACTGCTGGCCCACTCCTTTCTGCTGCGGTCGAAGCCTCTGCCAGAGTATCATGTCTGCCAGTGCGGAATCACTGTGCGACATTCTGGTCGAGTGCCCCCGACTGCACATTTATGGAGTGGCTCATAGTCATTCAGAATTATTTCAAACGTGCGTAAGCTATGAGGAGACTTTTGAATTACTGTAGCTTTTATTTTCGACTTTGTTTAATCTGTCATGTCATTTACTGTTTTTACGCCCATATCTGACCTCTTTCGAGACAACATTTCATTAATATTTTATATACGATTTTCA
>JAWQFJ010018178.1:47500-62500 GCA_034096865.1 Theodoxus fluviatilis
CCCAACGCTATTTTGACAAGGCGAAATAATTGGGGGAAATGGAGACTCGCTCTAACGTGCTGGAGTGATGTAGTCAGTATACTTACATTGCCTACAAAGGCTGGAGTGATGTAGTCAGTATACTTACATTGCCTACAAAGGCTGGAGTGGTGTAGTCAGTATACTTACATTGCCTACAAAGGCTGGAGTGGTGTAGTCAGTATACTTACATTGCCTACAAAGGCTGGAGTGATGTAGTCAGTATACTTACATTGCCTACAAAGGCTGGAGTGATGTAGTCAGTATACTTACATTGCCTACAAAGGCTGGAGTGGTGTAGTCAGTATACTTACATTGCCTACAAAGGCTGGAGTGATGTAGTCAGTATACTTACATTGCCTACAAAGGCTGGAGTGGTGTAGTCAGTATACTTACATTGCCTACAAAGGCTGGTAGGCCGTAAAACTCCATTCATTCAATCACGCTGTTGATCAATTTCTGATTCAAAGTCGAGCACCCCGCAATGGAGAGAGAAAACAAGTTTCGCTCACCAGGTACGGCCTCTTTACAATTAACATGCTCTGTACGTGCTGTAACTTATGTCCTTGACCTTCCCTTGTTTTCCTCCTGCGATCATCACTTCTCCATTAAATCACTTCTTGCCTTTCGTACCAATGCAATTTCCCCTTGTAGGATGGTACAATCTCTCTCTCTCTCTCTCTCTCTCTCTCTCTCTCTCTCTCTCTCTCTCTCTCTCTCTCTCTCTCTCATCCTTCCTGGTGAATGACTGGCTATCAGCCATACACAACCGCGAACTGTCTGGTACCATTTTCTTGGACCTGAAAAAGGCATTTGACCTAGTTGACTACGAAATTCTCCTTGATAAACTCTCGATGTACTTGAAAAATCCAACATCAGTCTCCTTCTTCCGATCATACTTGACGCATAGAAGCCAATGTGTCTATGTCAACGGGTCGTATTCCTCGAGACGATTCGTAAAGTCAAGGGTTCCACAAGGCTCAATTTTAGGTCCATTGCTCTTCAGCTTGTATATCAATGATCTACCATTGAGTATATCAAATGAAAGTATCAAATGCACTATGTTTGCAGATGACACCATTATCAGCGTAAGCGACAGAAGCATACATTCCATCCAATGCACCCTGAACGTTACCCTTGATGATTTACAAAAATGGTGTTCATCAAATAGAATGGTCATAAACCCCTCAAAAACCAAGTGCATGATCCTAACTACAAGACAAAAACGTCAACGACAATCCCTAACCATCAACCTTATGCTAGAAAATGAAATCATTGAGCAAGTTTCTGAACACAGAGTGCTAGGCATAATTGTTGATGAACAACTAACTTGGGAACAACATGTCAATTTCTTATGCAAAACTATTGCTAAGAACATTTTCCTGCTCTCTAAACTGAGGCATTTTGTCACCACCGATGCATGCATAATGTTTTTTCACGCACACATAAATTCCCATATTAATTTTGCATCTGTTGTATGGGATGGCTCTATGGCAGTGCACTTGAACAAGATTAAATCACTGTACAGACGAGCTGCCAAGCTTATCATTTCCGACTCAACATTGTCTTGTCTTGGCTTACTTCCCTTCCAAAAACACCTCGTCCTCAACAAATGCATCCTTATGCACAAAATTGCTCATTCACGAGCACCGAAGTATCTTACTGATCTCTTCATTCGTCCCCAAACAAGCCATTCACTATCTCGCAACACTTTCATTCTACCACAACCTAGAATAGACATTTTCAAAGGCAGTATTACATATTCAGGTGTTATGATATGGAATACACTCCCATTGCACCTAAGGAACAATACTTCCATAACGTCTTTTAAAGCATCCATACGTGATTATCTATGCAGATGATGTCACTGCTGTCGCCTGTACATATGACACGTATTGCTTGATCTTCAAGACTCACTGAGCCGACAGTTGCCAAAGGCATCTACTAACATATTTGTCATTGTTGATCATATTCTTCATATACCTTACCAACTGTTGTACATGGATTAGCTACTGTGTATTTTGTGTCTTAATTATCAGTGTTTTCATTTCTTTATGAGCAAGGACAATTTTAAGAAAGGCAGAAATGCCTAAAATTTCTTCCTTGATAAATCAAGAATCAATCAATCAATCAATCTCTCTCTCTCTCTCGCTCTCTCTCCCTGTATCTCTCTCTCTCTCTCCCTCTCTTGCCCTCCCTCCTTCCGGGCACGGTGACATGCATATATCCTGCAAGCTGTCTGTCGGGGGCTGGAATCCCTGCCTCTCCCTGGGCTGGCTCTGCTGTCATTCTTTCTCTACTTTTGTTGCTGTTAGCTGTCCACTCCAGGAATGTTGGGGGTGACTGGCGATTCCGAGCGTGGGAATTTCGGAAGCAAGCTCTTCCGCTTTTGTTTGACACGTGCTTGTATATCCCCTATAGAGGGACTAGATATGCTGGGATAGGGGCAGACCGGACCGGGGAGTCGGGCAGACCAGACGTGTGAGTCTTGCAGACTCCATTGGTCTCCAAGCTTTTGCACGCTGAATAAACACATGCATGGAAGGAACCGAGTTTGTCCTGCTAATGGAGTAGAGGGGAGCGAAGCCTCTCTATAGCTCCAGCCTGCGCATTGCCACACGACAATTGACAGCACTTGGCCTGTCAGGACTTAGCCACATACCTCCATTGGGACGAGCTCCACCACCCTATTACACCCTAAATGTATGCATTTTGTCATGGATGTATTGGATTGATTTGTGCAGGTATGAAGAAGTAAATACAGAGCAGAGTAAAACCCGAAGTGCACCCACTGCATTTGAAGTCCAGGGATACAGCAATTAATTGGACGCATGAAAGAGTGAAGTTTCACCGTCTGTCAGCCATTGTAAGCTGTGTAAGGTCTGATGATACAGAAATCACAGCAGTTTATCCACTTACTAGGAAATATCATGGTGACATCTGGAATGGCACAGGAACTTTTTCAACAAAAAGAAAGCAACCCGTGATCAATTGTAGATAATTTTGTCAAAAATGTTGTTCCTCATACACTTGATCAATTCAAGTGACATCATTCAGAGAGTGGTCATGTACGGTGCTTCATGGATGCAAACGATGAAACAAATTTTGACAACGTTTGTCCAGAAATAACCTTTACTCATACTACTCAAAATATACAAATGAACACTCAAACAGCGAATACTTCCGTTAGCGTACACTTTCCCATTCTCGAACAGTGAGAAGCACATTACAGGCACTGCCGTCTATCAGCGGCAACCCAATTGGCACGGTCTCCGCCATTTTGGGTCATCCGGGCCTCTGGAGCTACCTCGGCCACCCTCCTTTGCAGCGAGTGCCTCCTTGTGAACGAGACGCCGTAGACAACGCCTAGCCCTCGAGTTTCTCTTGAGATTCTCGGGAAATACTTGACTAAGAAACGTTCCCCTGAACTTACCTCAAACTCGCAGTGAGGTTGACTGGACGTTTGCAGACAGCTCGGAGGCAAGACGAATTGCCGCGTCTCTCCACGCCATTCAGTTCTTTATCCATCCTCCAGTAATGCTTTGTGTAGTCAGTGGCTTTCCACAGTGTACGAAGGCTGACATGCCATCAATTCTCATCCATCCGTCCATTCAGTACCTCCGCCAAGGAGCTTATGTCTTCATCTGAGTTAGTTCGTTCGTTCGTTCGTTCATCAGTTATTCGGCAAATAACTCAAAAAGTTCAGAACGCATTCTGATGAAATTGTGTGCGAGGTCAGGGTTTCACTTATGGGATAGTCTAATACATTTTGGGGGTTATTTGTTCTCTTGGTTTGGAATTACAACCATAATTCACCCACCCATCCATCCATCCATCCATCCATCCATCCATCCATCCATCCATCCATCCATCCATCCATCCATCCATCCATCCATCCATCCATCCATCCATCCATCCATCCATCCATCCATCCATCCATCCATCCATCCATCCATCCATCCATTCATCCATCCATCCATCCATCCATCCACCCATCCATCCATCCATCCATTCATCCATCCATCCATCCATCCATCCATCCATCCATTCATTCATCCATCCTTTCATCTGTTCCCATGCTCACTACCCTACATCTATCCATGGAAACATCGCTGACATTTGCACTGAGTAGAACGATTACAACTTGTGTGGCTTCTCATTAACAAGGGATTCAATTTTTTTTGGTTAAATGTTAAAAGGATGTTTTGAATACAAAGCCAAAAGATGGCAAATTGAACTTTACGATCTTCTTCGGGCTGAACCGCCATACAGTTGGTAGGATGTTCGAATGCAGGCAGATATGCCAAGAATGTTTAGTAGGAAGCATCTGATTGGTTGATTGGCTTCTTCTCCTGTCCGCGAAAGATCTTGATTTTTCTATTCATTTCTACCAAGTGGTGTTCATTGGCGGTAAATCTGGGTGTCAACTTTTTTATGAGCATGTATCTAGATTTCTCTTGATCGAATTACCATACTTTTGTTTCCACTTACGTATCTTGACAAAAACATGATCGAGGAGCGCCCTAATGAAATGAACACATGCTGTCTTCTAAACTATTTATTTAAATGCTCCTGCAATTTAGTGCTGTGTATTTTTTTAAAAACCCACCGCTTTGAAACTCCTCAGACTGCTGTAAAATCTACAAAGGAACTTATTCTGCAACACGATTCAAACTTTTGCTGGGTGATCAATCAAAACAAATTACCTCTTTTTATTCCAGGCTTATCTTTTCCCCCACAATTTAGTATCCTTTGCATGCATGAAAAAGTTTTTTATCGATGAAGTGTTCCCTTGGGTGCTGTCAGATATATGGAGAAACTTACTCTTGAGACGGGATTAAGCAGCTCATGGATAAACAGTCACAACCCATTTGCTCTATCATTTCTGATGTGAATTTTATCTACCCAGTTGGTCTCCTCTATAAAAAAAAAAGAATAAAATAAGATTTATAAAAACAGGGGGGTGGGGTGGGAGTAGGGGTGGGGGTGGGGGGTGGGGGTGGGGGGTGGGGGTGAGGGTTGGGAGGGAGTTGGGGGGAAACTCGAATCAAAATGTTTTTTCTTTGGGTGCCGTAAGATCTAGAAAGACACATAAAATGGAACTCAAACATCAGCTGGCTACACAGTCACAACACATCCCCTTTTCAACCTCAGTCTTTTTTCTGCAATGAAGTCTTCTCTATTCTTTAAGGAGGAAAATTGCATCTGAAGTGTTTTCTCTTGAGTGCTGTCAGATCTATGAAGAAACTTTCCATCGTAAATAGAATCAAACCATTTCTGGATGACGAGCCTCAACATGTCACTATTTTTATTTAAGGTCTTTGTTTGATTAAATATCGGCCTCATCTGCACGGAAAAAAGGAATGGGAGGAAAAACTCGCACAAAAAATGGTTTGTTTTCAATGCCATAAGATCTGCAAAAGAATACTGTCCTTCAAATGTGATTCAGATTTGTGTTGGGTGAATTGTCACAACATTTACATATTTATTTCCGGTCTGTCTTTTCTGCAATTAAGTTTTCCTTGTACTTTATGGGGGGGAATTTAAATAATCTGCCTATGGGCGCTGTCAGATCTACCAAGAAATTCACCCTTGAAACTGTAAAAAAAACATTTCTGGGTAAACTCTCAACACATCACCATTTTCATTGTCTGTAAATTAAAGTTGGCCTCATCTGCACTAAAAAAGGGGGGGGGGGGTGGAATCACGCCAAAAATGGTTTCCATCACATGCTGTAATATTTGCAAAGATATGTATCCTTTAAACACAATTCAAATGTTTGTATAGTGAGCTGGTACAGCACGTTGCCTATTCCTTTCCTGTGTGTCTGTCCTCCCATTTATTCTCCCTTGCACGTCAGAGGAAAAAAATTGCGTTCAGAAATGTTTCCCTTGGGTGCTGTAATATCTACGAAGAAACTTATCTGTGGAACAGGATTCAAATGTTTTCTGGAAGAACCGTAACAACACATCACTTATTCATTTCCAGTTTCCCTTTCCTGCAATTTATTCTCCCTTACACGTCAGGAAGATAAAAAACGCATCCAAATAGTTTTCTCGTGGGTGCAGTCAGATCTACGAAGAAACTTATCTCTCAAAGAAAAATTCTAACAGCTCCTGGGTTACCAGTCAAAACGCGTTGCGTCTCATCCTTTTATATTCCTCTCTGCTCACGTCTCCTACTCTGGGTCGAGATCTCAGGCACCTCTGCGAGCAGCGGGTGGACAGCTGATCGATCTGGAGGCGACTAGCCCCCACTTGCAGTGTCCTCTCCCCTGTAAATCTTGCCCGCGCTCTAACTCCAGCCTGCTTTACAGTCTCCTTGCCTGCTCCCCCAAATTTGTATGTTTGCTTAGCACAAGAGGTCCAGCTGCAGACAGATAAGCACATTTATGCTGACACAGTCGCCTCTTGGTCTGGCAGAGGGAGAGAGAGAAGTCTGGGAGAACTCCAAGCAGTTTTTCAGAAGTGCCCAACTTCACGGGTTGACGCTTTGTTGTGTCGAGAAATATGTTGGAAGAAAATGTGTCAGTTTTCCTTCTTGGAAATGTCTGTGTTTGCGTGACACGTCCCTCTCTTTGTGTTTTTACACACTACCACACGAATGTGTTTTACGTGCATCCGCAAAAGTAGTCACATTACCTTCATCTGTAGGAAAGTTAGTTTCCCAAAGTGATAATTCTTCGCGCTACTTCTACAGCACTCACTTTATTTTCCCTGCAGTGTTACTGCTGTTTTTGTCAATAGGATATTTAGTTTTTCCCCAAGGTGATAAATCTTTCCAATACTTAAATAGTACTCACTTTACTTTGCATTGTTACTGCCGTTTAGGTCTATCCAAAAAAAAGTGTTTTCAAAAGTGATAAATCTTCCCACTACTTCAATTGTGCTCACTTAATTTTTTTCTGTGATGTTACTGCCGTTAATGTCAATAGTAAATTTTCTGTGTTTTTTTTCTTCCCCAAAGTGATAAATCTTTCCACTACTTCAATGGTACTCACTTTATTTTGTCTGCAATGTTACTGCCGTTTACTTCTACAGAACATGTTTGGGGTTGTTTTCAAAAGTGATAAATCTTCCCAGTTCTGCTAGAGCATTCTCATTACCTTCCCTGCAGGGGTGTACGAACCACGTACGAATAACAACGCTATTTAATGACTTTTTTTCTTCTTCAGGATTTGAAAAGGGGGCTGGAGCCCAATCTGCCCATAACAGTATGAGGCGAACGCGCATCGTGGTTCCTTTCCTGCTCGCAATGAGGGTGGACCTGATTGATCTGACCCTGTCACTATTCAATTCAACACAATACGAAAAGTATCAATGGAAATTTCAGATGTTTATTGTATCATATTCTATACTTTTCGTTTTTCAAGGGCTGAAAACACTTTGAACAATATTGTTAATCTTCCAGTGGCCCTTGAAATATCTCTGTTTCTGTCTCTGTCTCTCGCTCTGTCTCTGTCTGTCTGTCTGTCTGTCTGTCTGTCTGTCTGTCTGTCTGTCTGTCTGTCTGTCTGTCTGTCTGTCTGTCTGTCTGTCTTACTGTCTGTCTGTCTGTCTGTCTGTCTGCATGCATGCCTGCCTGCCTGCCTGCCTGCCTGCCTGCCTGCCTGCCTGCCGACCGACCGGTCGGTCGGTCGGTCCGTCGGTCGGTCGGTCGGTCGGTCGGTCTGTTTCTTTCTCTCTTACTTTATCTCTATCTCTCTCTCTCTCTCTCTCTCTCTATCTCTGGCACACACGTTTCCAGCTTCCCCTATCACTGTCATGAACTGAAGTAGAAATATATTGAAGATCAATGTGGGTTCTTTTTTCCAAAACCACACAAATAGCACAAACAGCTGTCTTCCTGGTAGTCTCTTTGGCTGTTTGGGGCCACCCCTGGCTGAGCTACTGGAGCAGGCTACAAAAGCCCAGCAGCCCCTGGCTGAGCTACTGGAGCAGGCTACAAAAGCCCAGCAGCCCCTGGCTGAGCTACTGGAGCAGGCTACAAAAGCCCAGCAGCCCCTGGCTGAGCTACTGGAGCAGGCTACAAAAGCCCAGCAGCCCCTGGCTGAGCTACTGGAGCAGGCTACAAAAGCCCAGCAGCCCCTGGCTGAGCTACTGGAGCAGGCTACAAAAGCCCAGCAGCCCCTGGCTGAGCTACTGGAGCAGGCTACAAAAGCCCAGCAGCCAGCTGCTGATGAATGTAACACAGAGCGGCTCCGGCTGTGTGTTCCTCTCCTGCTGTTTTCCATCATTGGTAAAATCTGTCTTTTATTTAAAGTTCCTGCGGAGAGAAGATGGTTTTCCTGTTGAATTTTTAAAGTTCTTTTGGGACACTTTAAAATATTTCCTGCTTAGAGCCATAAAGGAAGCTTACAAAACAGGTTCCTTTTCAATTTCACAAAGAAGGGGGGTGATTACGTGTGTCCCAAAACCCAATAAAGAAAGAAACTTCTTAAGCAATTGGAGACCAATCACACTTCTCACTACCGTATACAAAATGGCCTCTTGATGCATATACGAATGCAATGAAAAGGACATACCAGGACTGTTGCTCCTCATAGACTTTGAAAAAGCTTTTGACTCTCTGTCCGTCTCCTTCCTGTGCAATGTTTAAAAAAAAGGATTTGAAAACAGTTTTCGAACATGGATGAAGCTATTCTATACAGACATGACAGCATCTATTATACAGAATGGTCATCTATCTCAAAGAGGCTGTAGACAAGGTGACCCGATCGCGCCGTATGCCTATCTCCTCTGCGCTGAAGTGCTTGGTCAAATGATTAGAGAAAACAAGCAAATAAAAGGTATCAGAATTGACAACGTAGAATATAAGTTGACTCAGTATGCTGACGACACTCAGATTCTCCTCGACGGTTCAGAAAGCAGCCTCCGAAACACTCTCAACACCCTTGATCTGTTCTTCAGGATATCTGGATTAAAAATAAACTTAGAAAAAACGAAAGCTATATGGATCGGAAGCAAAGTACGTAGTAAAGGAAAACTATGTGCAGACATTAACCTGGACTGGACAAGTGATAAGTTTACAGTACTCGGAATCCATTTAAATCCGAGGCTGACAAACATCACGACCTTGAACTTTGAAAGCAAAGTTCAAGAGATAAAACAGCTTCTGAACCAATGGAAACACCGTAATTTAAGTCTCCTTGGTAAAATAACTGTAATAAAAACACTTGCCCTCTCAAAACTAACCCATGTGCTCTCCCTGCTTCCAGACCCAGGAATAGAGAAACAAAAGGCTTTAGAAAAAAATCCTGTACAACTTCATCTGGAAAGGTGGACCGGACAAGGTCGGTCGTAAAACCCTGTGTCAGGAATTCTCCAAAGGAGGATTAAAAATGATAGATGTAAATGCGTATACTGCAACTAGAAAAATAGCGTGGCTGCAAAGACTAATAGACCTTATTCACGCGGCGGCCATGTTAGTTTTAAAACGAGGCAGATAACGCGAACATGTCGACATGGCTGACACGTTGAAGACAACAGAGGGGTTAGCGCAGCTTCAACGACAAAATCCTTTCTGCAGTGGAGGTGATCGGCATTGTTAGATAAAAAACTATTCAAAAATAGTCACAATAGACTATCGTAACGTATAATTTCTTCACAATACCCGCAGAAGATAAGTAAACAAACCACACCGTACGTCCCTAGCAGACGAACACGATCGAACGCCAGCAGACAATCGAGCTAGTGTGATATAATGTTTCATGTAAAGCTCGAATGAGTGGCAGCAGTACTAGGCTATCTGGTTTACTTAGATGTGATTTTTTTTGCGTGCTAACTGATATTAGGTTTAGAGCTTGAATTTTCAATGATATTACGCATCACAACATGTGTTTGCAGAAGATTCTCCTTGGCAGTCTCAGTTGTGCATTCTCCATTGTTATTTATTATGGTTGAGTTACGAAGGAAGGCAGAAAAATAGCAAGAAGACAAAGTGACAAAGGCTATGAGAAGTGGATTGAAGTGTTTATCGACTACGATGCCATCAAAGGTTGGTACACAGTGACAAAAGTTATTTCGCTTAGAACTCTAGTGTTCGAACCAATGAAAACCACGGAAAGAGACGGCCGTTTCGTTCCTTGCCTCTCATTGGCCAGCTTAATTGTCATGAGGTCAGCGTGTGATCACGGGCGAAGCTGATCAGCTTTGGTCTATACATTTAAATTTTGTTTTGTGATGCGTAACTTTGTCACTTTGTCAACTAACTCTGATTTAGATGTTGGTTTCTTGGCATAGCCAGCTTACCATGTCGGAGCAGATGAAACAAATGAGAGCAAAGCGAAATGATCACTCGTGCACTTAAGTGTTGATGCCTGTCCGGGACACTCCCCGCAGTGTGTTTTGTTTGCTTTGTACGGTTTGAGCACATAGTTGTAAGTGTAAAAATGGTCAGTTATCAATGTAATCGGTGATTTTGGTTGTCATGAAACTTTGTTTTGTGCTTTAATGCCATTTTCTTGTCATCATCTTATTTGTTACATTACGCCAAATGCGGCAATTAAGTTGATCGTGCACTCATCGACTGGATGATCGTGAATTTTCTGTCCTCGCCTGACCAGGGAAACAAAATTGTCAATTCAAGCCAGAACTAAACAGTTATCTGCTGCCACGCATTCGAGCTTTACAGGAAACATTATATCACACTAGCTCGATCGTCTGCTGGGGTAGTGGCTATGGTTCGATCGTGTTCGTCTGCTAGGTATGTACGGTGTGGTTTGTTTACTTATCTTCTGCGGGTTTTGTGCAGAAATTATACGTTACGATAGTCTATTGTGACTATTTTTGAATAGTTTTTGATCTAACAATGCCGGTCACCTCCACTGCAGAAAGGATTTTGTCGTTGAAGCTGCGCTAACCCCTCTGTTGTCTTCAACGTGTCAGCCATGTCGACATGTTCGCGTTATCTGCCTCGTTTTAAAACCAAAATGGCGGGTCGCGTGAATAAGGTCCATGGAAGGTGAAAGCACTTGGTGCTCATTGATAAAAAGCAAGTTTAAATGAAAATTCGATGATATATCCTTTCGCAAAGTTGGCAGTAAATTCCTTATAAATCTTCTTTCAGAATTCAAAAATCTCTTTTGGCAAGACATTCTGAACTCGTGGGAGGTGTATATTAAAAACTATTCTTAACGACAGTTAAGTTTTGATGACATTTTGAGTGAACCACTCTGGTTCAATCCAGACATAAATAATATATGCATAAAGGACTGGTACAACAAAAATATGTTATATATACGTGATACCCTTGATCCAACAGGAGAATGGAAGACATTCGAAGAATTTTAAAGACAATTCGGCTTAGCAGGGTCTTTTTTAGACTATGAACATCTGAAAAGAAAAATTCCGAAGGCATGGGTGGATATAATTCGTAATTGAGGAGGTAAAGTAACCCAGCAGCGTCAACATCAAGTTTGCATCAGAAATCTAACATCAGCCAAAGCAGGTTTAAGAGCCATCTATAAAACTAACATTCAGACTTGGGATATGTCGACTGGTCAGAAAAAAATGGGAGCGGATCTATCCCAGCATATCATGGAATGAAATATGTGAAGCAACCAGGACTGCAACAACCTCTACATACCTTAAAAGTTTCCAATATAAAATTAACAATACATAATATATACAAATAGACTCCTCCACCGGATAGGAATAAAGAACAGTGAAAAATGTGTGTGGTGTTATCATAAGCCAGAGAGAGAGAGAGAGAGAGAGACAGACAGAGACAGACAGAGAGAGAAACAGCGAGAGAGACAGACAGAGAGACAGAAAGAGAGAGACACAGAGAAAGAGAGAGAGAGACAGAGACAAAGAGAGAGAGAGAGATAGAGAGAGAGAGAGACAGAGAGAGAGAGACAGAGACAAAGAGGGAGGGAGAGAGAGAGAGAGGGAGAGAGAGACAGAGACAGAGAGAGAGAGAGACAGAAAGACAGAGACATATATTTGATTTGTTTTGACTGCTTTATTTCGGCCGGCGACCCATCAGACAATAAAACATACAAGTTATGTACATTATTATATGAGAACAATACAGCTGAGACAAAACACCTTTAAGCATCACGCAACTAAAGAAAAACTGTTTGCTTGCATAACAATTGTTCCTGTGTATAACGTGTTACCTCCGCCAAGGAGGTTATGGTTTGCCTTCGGTTAGTTAGTTAGTTAGATACTTAGCAAAATAACTTCAAAAGATTAGAAAGAATCCAAACAAAATTTGGTGGAACAGACAGACAGACAGACAGACAGACAGACAGACAGACAGACAGACAGACAGACAGACAGACAGACAGACAGACAGACAGACAGACAGACAGACAGACAGACAGACCGATATAGAGAGAGAATGAGTCCGTGCTATGTCAAAAGTAGCTCTCACAGAGCTCAATCCGATCAGATGGATGTGTTCAGCTTTAAAACACATGTTGTCACCCAACAGTGGTATGGGCGATGATAACATAAAAGGACATGATCGTCTCTCAATGGATTCCGAGAGAGCAGGCACATTAGAGCCAAGAACATTTATTCAGCTTGCTCAGTCACACAAGAAGGGTGAACAAGAGTCAACACACAGAATTGTTGTCTACTGTCCATTATGAGTATCTTAGCAGGAGATACCTCTTAGATTAATCGCATTGCGGATAAGAGAGAGAGAGAGAGGGAGAGAGAGCACAATGTTGTTCATGTATGACCCCTAACGAAATTAAAAACTATTAAACAGAAGTAGTCTTCCTAATGAGTCCGTTCCAATGAGCCTGGGTTAGGCAAATGCCGTCGTCATTTCTCGAGCAGCACAGACACTTTATGCTTCATCGTCCAGAGGAATTGCTTACGGCCAGATCCCTAAGATGTCCACTAATGTATTGGCAACTGATCAGATTTGGTCCAATGCAGGGGTCAGCCGCAGGGCATCCGCAGACTGCTAACGTAGTAAGCAGTGTGCAGTCCACAGCCACTGGACTCCTGTGAGCCTGGCTGACTCTTGGGCATCGTTGCCTTCTGTCCCCAGTAGGACACTGACCCTCCATGATTGCAATCATGAGTGGAACCATTGCTGGCCTGGGAAGGAGCCATTGTGGTTTGATCTCTTGTTCAGAGCCCGCGCAGCGTGACACAGCACTCCAGTCGCTTGATGGCAATAGAGATCAAAGGCGACCGAGGCGAGGCAACGTCAAGTGGACAGTGGTGAAAGGGTTTGTTGTATGTGTGTCCGTCTATCTATCCATCCATCCATCCATCCATCTATCCATACATCCATCCGTCCATTATCTATCAATCTATGTATCTGTCTGTCTGTCTGCCTGCCTGGCTGCTTGCCTGCGTCTGTCTGTCTGTCTGCCTGCCTGCCTGCCTGCCTGCCTGCCTGCCTGTCTGTCTGTCTGTCTGTCTACCTGTCTGTCTATCTATCTATTTATCTACCTATCTATCTCTCTATCTCATAGTGTAGTCTATCATGTAGACGCCACAGAAGACCTAGCTACCAGCTTCTCTCTGCCTCTCTATTCTCTGACACATTCAGGTGTCGCCCAACTTCTAGTCTGTCCATTCTGGGATGTCATCCTCCTACCTCTTTCTCTGCCTGCCTCTCCTTCTCTCCCCTTGCACTGTGCCTTGCAGGATTGTCTTCAGTGGTCCTGCTGAACGTAAAACGTGCCCATACCACTTCAGTTTTTGTCCCCTCACCGTGGTTAGGAGATCTTCATGGGGCCCACTGGCTAGCCTGACTCTGTTTCTCACATCTTCGTTGGTAATGTGGTCTTTGTATGAAGTGCTGAGGAGTTATCAAAAGCATCTCATTTCTGTTATCTGTATTTGCTTTTCCATGTCCGCTGTGAAGGTCCACGACTCACCGGAATACTGAGCTAAATATGGAGCACATCAGACCAACCCTTGTGCTGAGCTGTGTGTGTAGCCGAAATGTAAACAAATTACGTTGGATGTTATTACTTACTTACTTACTTACTTACGCCTTTGTCCCCTCCTGGAGCACAGGCCGCAAACAAGGGTTCTCCAGCCATCCCGGTCCTGAGAAATCTTCTCCAACTGTCCCGAGGAGTGGCCTGTTCTCTTGACATCGGCGTCCGGGTCTCGGCGCCAACTGTTGCGAGGTCTACCTCTCTTTCTCTTCCCTTGTGAGTTCCATGCAAGGGACTGCCTGGTGGTGTTTGAGATCGGTTTGCGTAATGTGTGCCCTAACCATCTCTAGCGCCTTTGAATGATCTCTTGGTCTGCTGATTGTTGGTTTGTGCGTTGCCAGAGCTCCTCGTTGCTGATCTTTCAGGCCATCGTATCTGTAGAATGCGGCGCAGACATGAGTTGATGAATGTCTGGATCTTCTTGTTGGTGGTTACAGTGGTCCTCCATGTTTTGGCGCCGTAGAGCAGAACAGACTTAACATTGGTGTTGAAAATCCTGATCTTTGTTTTGATGGACAGGTCTCTTGAACTCCAACTGTTTTTCAGTTGGAGGAAGGCTGTCCTGGCTTTTCCAATTTTTGCCTTCACATCTGCGTCGGTTCCACCTTGCTTGTTGACAATGCTGCCAAGGTAGGTGAAGTTGTCCACTTCTTCTAGCGCTTCGCCATTCAGTGTGATGGGCGATGTGTTGGTAGAGTTAACTTTCAGGAGCTTGCTCTTCCCTTTGTGGATGTTGAGGTCCAGGTGAGTAGAGTTGTCTGCCACAATGCTGGTCATTTCCTGCATCTGCTGCTGGGTGTGGGAGCGAAGGGCCAGGTCATCCGCAAAATCGAGGTCATCAAGTTGTGACCACAGCGTCCACTGGATGCCGTTTTGCTTTCCTGCTGTGGATGTTTTCATGACCCAGTCGATGGCCAGCAGGAACAAAAACGGCGACAACAAACAGCCTTGTCTCACCCCCGTCTGTACCTGGAATGCCTCTGTGAGTTGACCTCCATGGACTACTCGGCATGAAAGTCCCTCGTAAGAGTTTCTGATGATGCTGGTGATTTTTTCGGGGACCCCGT
>JAWQFJ010018178.1:67500-70000 GCA_034096865.1 Theodoxus fluviatilis
GTGGGGCTCCGTGGCCGAGTGGTTAGCGTGCTTGACCTGCAGTCGCTTGCGGCTAGTGGGTACGGTGTTCGAAGCTGCACGGATTCAAGTTGCATCCTTGAGCAAGATGCTTTACTCACTTTACCTCTCCCCTCCCAGGAGTAAAACAGGTACCTGTGAGGGCTAAGCTGGAAAAATGTGAAAGCTGACTTTGGCGTGTTTATCCGCAGCCTGGTTGCATGCTCCCCAGGGAGTTGAGATGGCGCTGGAATGATAAAAAGAGGTAGCCCGAACAGCAGGGGTAACTGTGCGCAGTTTGAGTACCCATAGCATGAGTGGAAAAGTCGCAACATAAACGAGAGCACCTTTACCTTACATCCGACCAATCCTTATCAGATTCACCTGTGTTTTCTTCTCTCATCCTTCACCGTCACCAAGTCCAGGTTTCTAGGAATGGCTGTAGACATAATTACGTGTCAGCATCTTACATGAACCCCTGCATGTCAGCACTACGCTCGTTCCATGACCGAAGATCGTTGGAGTGCCATGCAGGACTGGGAAAGCAGGCAACTCCACCCCTGGGGGTCGAAGGCCATCAGTAGCAGAGTGTCAGGGCTGTCTCTTGATGTCACAGAGCCAAACCATTTTGGTTGGTATCTGTACCGCTTGTCTTCAGCTCTGCCGTGTGGCGTAATATCGTCCAAGTGGAGGTAAGGCTCACTTCAAAACAACGGATCACAATTATAACCGGTCCTCTTGAATTGAGTCGCTTGGATACTTTGTTCCAATCAAGATGCGGTCGAAAATCCAGCAATTTTGAGATGTAACTCGATTCAGACACCTGAACCATTCCTAAGTATATTCCGAGAGATTGAAATTTTTCATATACCGCTGAATTATCATTGTTGACGTCTTTAGATCATCATCATCATGGCTTGGCTTTGCGAACGAAGATCGTGGTAGGGGGACAGGGTCTGCGACGGCTGCAGGCTCATTAGTGGCGGAATGTAGGTTAAATCACTTACTGACTCAGTCGATACACGAATGATCAAAGTGTGGAGATCGTCAAACAGTGTGAAGGCAGTTAGACCACAGGTTCCGGCCAGAAAGCATTTACTTGCGAGAGTATAACCATAGATTCACGAAACCAGCCCGGAGCCGTGGGAATCCTTTTCGCTGCGTTTATAGTAGGTCCAAAGATTGCGTGTATTACTATATACACAATCGCACGTGCTCAAGGCAGTTTGCAACCTTTTAGTCGACGTTCGCGCTAAAAGTAGTCCTCAAATGATTTCCTGAAAATCTCATAGTTTAGTTTTATTAGAACACCAAATTTGTGTTTATCTATCGGGATAAATAATTGGAATGAAATAGAATCGCCTCTTTTTACTCTCAATGGTCTTCTGATCATGTTGAATTTTGATTGGTAAAATCATTGGAATGTGGAGCCGAAGTCACGTGACCAACCTGTGTCAAAAATACTATATCTCTGTGTTCAGAATGGATTTTGGGTAGACAGGTAGACAGGCAGTCAGGCAAACAGGGAGACGGGGAGGCAATCTGACAAATAGACGGGCAGACAGGCAGGGAGGCAATCTAGGTAGGCAAGCTGACGGATAGGCGAACAGGGAGGAAGGCACACAGGCAGACAGGCCAACAGAAAAACGCACATGCAGACAGACGGGCGGGCGGGCAGGCAGGTGGGCGGGCGGGCGGGCAGGCAGGCAGGCAGGTAGGAAGGAAGGCAGGAAGGAAGGCAGGCTTACAGATAGGCTGGCAGGGAGGACGGCAGGTACACAAAGAGGCAGGCAGGCAGGCAGGCAGGCAGGCAGGCAGGCAGGCGGACGGACGGACGGACGGACGGACGGACGGACAGGCAGGAAGGAAATCAGGCTGACAATGAGGCCGGTAGTGTGGAGGGCAGGTATGCAAACAGACAGACAGACAGACAGGCAGGCAGGAAGGCAGGCAGGAAGGAAAGCAGGCAGGAAGGAAAGCAGGAAGGAGGGAAAGCTTACAGATAGGCCGGCAGGGAGGAGGGCAGGTACACAGACAGACATACAGACAGACAGACAGACAGACAGACAGACAGACAGGCAGTCAGACAGACATGCAGTCAAGCAAGCAGATAAATAGACAGATAGGCAGACATATAGGAAGACAGGCAGGCAGCCAGGCAGATGGGATGATGACATACGAGCAAATAAACACGGGGACACAATTTTGTAAAATACACATTTGATTAGAAACAACTTGGGGTGTATTTTCATTGTCAAAGTATCATTAGAGCAGCTGGAGCAGAGATGCAATACCTTCAGTTCTAACAACCGTGATACGACAATTTAGACATTAGTTATTAGACAAAGAAAACACAAATGGCGAAATGATGCACTGAAGATGTAATGTGAAGTGAACTATATAAAAGAAAAACGAAACACTTTCAGGATTAACACCAGAAACTGACTGATCATTGACGCGGCAATTTATACGATGAAATATGAAACGTGAGAACTGTGTAACC